>APFE031385710.1:8015-25482 GCA_000404065.3 Pinus taeda
CCTATTGTCCCCATATTGTTATTATTGTGCCCCATAGAATCCCTCTATTGTTATTTTTGTGGCTTTATATTATTATTGTTAGGTTGGCTGGGTTATATTGTGACTCCTTAGACTCCTATATAGAAAGGAGGTTTTATCATTTGAATCATCCAAGAATTGTTCATTTATGTAATGTAAACGAGGTTTCCCCCTCGAAGAGGTTGAATTCTAAGGCGTTGATCTCTCTTTTCTATCTTTTCTTGAATTGGTTTCATAACAACGAAACATAAAGGAACAACAGAAGAAAATCATTCAGGCATAGAGACACCAAGATTGGTTAGAGACCAGGGAAAAACCCACTACAGGGAAAACCCTTTCAAATCATCTTCTTATTAGATTAGCATTGACTGATCAAACAAAGGAGAGTACAATGATCTGTATCTTCATCTATACAACTATCTAACAGAAATAAACCAAAAAAAATCATAAGATGAACCCAGTAATGTCAATAATCAAAACTGTGATTTAGAAGCTTGTGATCAACTATAAGTGTCTTCGGTCAGCTACCAAACTTTGCGGTCCAGTAGAAAAATGTTAGGTCATATGTAAAATTCAACTCTTAGGTCCCAAATGTAGGGACGATGTGATGTTTGAGTGGATGAAATGATTCAACTACATGAAAGAGCCACCACACATGTGGTTGGAGTTAAAAATTACCTGTGACAAGCCTGCGATCGAAAATCAAAACCCTAGCACACGTACAAACTTCGGAGCTTGTAATCTTGGACCTGTGCGAGTGATCTTTCCATGAACCATATAATAATTGTGCAAGATAAACAAAATAAATAAGAATGATCATAATTATGATGACCAAATGAGGTTGAAGTCACTTATATTTATAGTTTTCCATGGGTGACTAATTTTATTTATGGTCAATCTCATCAAATATGCACATGTGGGATTTAATTCAAAAAGACACTTTCCCTTATCCAAATTGAGTGCTTCAATAGTCAAAATTGATCCTCTCTAAAAGGGGAATCTTGTCCCATGGTTTGAATTTGTCAATAATTTTCGAAATTAACAATTCAAGTTCTTATGGAAGATTTTAATCTTTTTTGGTAATTATCTACTAGCTAATAAATCTAGTAAGAGTGAGGCGAAGATAAATTTAGAAAGTTGTAAGAAATGATGTAAAACTTTGGCATTAATGAAAAGCTTTGATTTGCAAAAAATATATATACAATTAATGTTAAATTGTGATTTCAATATCACCATAAATTAGACTTTTGCAAATTACAAGTAGCTAACATAACTAAGTCAATTATAAAAATAAAAAAATGTTTTAACTTAAAAAAAATTCACATATTGGTAACATTGTTCATATATTTGTAATACTATAAAATTAATAGTTATCACTTTGAATGAAAACATAGTAATAATTCTTTCAAAAGTTGATTATGAGTCGAGATGAGAGGTCCAAAGAATGGAATCATGATTACTTATGATGCATTGATGAAATCAATGTATTTTATTTTTTGGTAAAATGAAATAATACACAGACAAACTAAACCCAAAAACCATTCCATGAATATCCTCAAAACTAAATTGTAAATCCTATTCCAAATATGCCCAATGACATGTGAGAAGAATTTTAAAAGGAGATTAAAAACACGGTAGATAAAACATGGTTGATTTCTACCGAAATTTGTTTGTTCAATCATTTCCCTCCAAAACAGCTAGAAATCGTGTCCACTATGTGTATCCTTGTGAGCTTGACTACACGTAATACTTTTACCTTTGACGTGTCTTGATTCTTTAAACATACTCTATAGTGATCTAACCCTAAGTTATACATATAAATTACTACACTGACAGGAACCATCCATCCTAGTTTGATAGAGATGTTGTAATGTTTAAGATTTTGACTCACTTTAAAAAAAAATTAGAGTTTAAAATAAATAAATAAAATTACATTCTTTAGCCCATAGCTTTTCCCATAGTATTCTTAACTCACGCTTTTTATCCCACTAGTATTATTCTCTAATGTGGCCTATTTAAAGGATAATAATTAAACAAGCCTACATACAACTTAACTCTAGATCTACCAAGAGCCAAGAGGGATAAAATTTCTCTCTTAAGGTGCAAACCTCTTTTAGAGTGAAAGGAGATTTGATCCATCTTGATGTTTGGTAGATCCCTAGTTAATATGGATCTAGGCTCGTAGATTATAACAAACAATTTATACATTAAATGATATTAATGGAAAATTATAATATACTATATTAAGAAAAGTATTATCCATCTTTTGGTGCTTTAAACATATTTTATAGTGCTTTAACCCTAAATAGTAGATATAATCATATAAAAAATATTATGATATTAATTATATTGAATTGTAACTCCCTAATAAAATAAAAATAATAATAGATAATGAATAATATTATATATAATTAATAAAAAAAATAATAGAAAAGGTAATAATAAAAAGTATGTAAATAAATACAGATGAAAAATAATAATACCAAATGAAAAAAATAGCAAATAATAAATAAAAGTTTCATATATATATATAATAATATATATATATAATATATATATATATATATATATATATATCAAAGAATACATAAGTTAACCAAAAGCACAAAGGAATAAAATATGAAAGGGTTAAATTAAGAAAAATGTTAAGTTAAGTAAAATTGAAGATAGAAATAAACATTGGCATGCTAACACATGAATTGTGTGCATGTGGATCCCTTTTCAATCCCATTATATTTTTGGAACAATTTTGTATTTAATGGATGCAAAGGGACTGAATAGCATTCATTCTTTCCAGAGGAGAATGTTGTGACATAAAGGATTCTTTGCTAGTAGTAGTTGATTAAGGGCTCAGGTGTGGTCAACTATAGAATGATTTTTTCTTGTTAAGCCTATGGTTTGGTGCTTTAAACATAATTTATGGTGCTTTACCCCTAACTGATAGATAAAAATCATATTAAAAAAATATATGTATATTATATATATTAAGTGTAGGTGTAAATTATAAATTAATATATTAAGAAATATATTATTACCTTATGTGGCTCTTTAAAGAAATTTATAGTGCTTTAGCCATAACCCATGGGTATATATATATGTATTATAATAAATGTTAATGTATGATTAAATAAGATTGATTGTAATATAGTTTTAAATTATAAAAGATTAAACTGAGAAATGTTTAATTAAGAAAACATAATTTTTTTTAAATTATTTATTTAATTTATTTCATGTAATTTGATGAGTCGGAATGTTAGAGGATTGGAACAGGCATTGCAACATCTCTTTCATATAATTAATATCATGACCTTTATATATTTATTTATTGTTATTATCTTTTTATTTATATTTCTCATGATTAATTTTTTTTTAAGTACTTATAAAATTAACAAATTTGACATACTTACATTACATATAATGTCTAACATTTAACATGTAACATCTGAACATCTCCCCTATATTGGGTTGTCGAGCTCCTTTCAGTGCAATTATAACAAAATTGCACCAAGAGGCATTCTCTAACCTAGTATGGAAGAGATATTGTAATGTGTAGTCATGTCCTATCCTACAAATGTTATGACTCGGTCAAACTACATAAAAAAAATAGAAAAAAAGGAAGTTAGTAATCTTTTGAACTATTTCATTAGAGATAAGAACATTCGAATACCTTTGATGGGAAAGATTCACATTGCTTCTAGAATTTTTTTCTCTTAATAAATAAACATGTCAATCGATGGAAACAAATATTTGTGAGTAGCTTATAGCTAGTTTTTTCTTCGTTATAAGTAAAATTTCAAGGGTTTTTATTTCTTCATTGATAATACATCACATGTGATATTAGTTTTGGATAATTATAGGTTATCATGTGATGAATTAGGGATTTTATAGTTATCATTTTTTTAGGGCTAAAGTAGTTTGCTAACTATGTGCATGTCTTGGCGTGAATTATCTGGATAGAAATGGATAGGATAGCTTTTCCAAAGAGTATTGTCATGAAATAAACATTGTTGGTCATGAAGAAATGCATGTTTCCTTCATCCGATCCAAGGGATTCTACTATTTCTAAGGAGTTTGGGATTTTTCCTGAATCATCTATTTGATAATCCTTTCCTTGTTGCTTTTCATGTAATAGTGGATGTTGTCAACTTATGGCTAAGAAATCCATGGGATGTTTTTGAAGGAAAGGAAGCTCTACATATGTGGTTCAACATACTAGGCTTGGGGAAGGGATAAGCCAAATTGTAAGTTGAGGAAAATGTGCTAGTGTTAAAACTCGAATCTCCGCCAGAGGTTTAAATTTAGCATTGAAGAAGGGAAGTGTTTTTTTTCATAGGTTTAAATTCAACAATGAAACACGGAAGTGTTTTTCTTTTGGTTATTTTTCAATATTTTTTGATAGGATGACTTAATTTTGTTAAAATTATTTTAAGTTTCCTTTTATGCGTTAGGGAGTTTAGGAAAATAATTTTATTTTTATTCATTAGGGAGTTTGCACAAATTTGGTTTGATTTTGCAATGGTAGTCCTTATGTGCGCTTTTTGTATCCATTAATGGGATTAAATTATTTTTCTCCTTCTTAATATATGTATATGCATTGTAATGATGACCCTTGCAATGTGTTTTTGAAATCATTTAATGGGATTTAATTGTTGTGTGGTTTCTTGATCTAGGGATTATTATATATTTTGTAAGTTGATGAGCAGAATATTAGTTCTCGTAGTGTTTCCTTTGATGGGATTCAGTTAATTTTCTCATTTGTCAATGTCGTCTTTGTTACCCACTAAAAGTGGGTGACCCTTAGAAAAGAAATTCTCCTAGTTGCCTCTTCGAACTGGTAGCTAATAACCCTTGAAAACCACATTGTAGATTATATGATGTGTTATTGATATCTTTGCCACCTGCATCAATCATATGTCTCCTTTCCCATTTGTAAAGAACACATGTTGCAAGGCAAGATTTTGATCAAAAGGTACTTCATGCATTTTGCAATTGAGTGCTTACACTAGTTTTCATTTAGGTGCTTTGACATGGATTATGGGGTAGCTTAAAATAAAGGAAGGCCTTGGATGTGATCTTTTTTTCTCACCTTAAATGGGCGGTTTTCAATCCTAGTCTACTAGGACCTCCCCTAATAGCTCATGGCTTTAGAAAGGGGAAATACTTGAAAAGTGATTATTGAGATAATGTAGCCCCACCTCTCCCAATTCTTTTACTTACCAATTTCCATATTACATTAGGAACCCATATTCCACCACATTTCTTAAGGCTCAACTAACCATTAGTTCCTTGGGATTTGAAAACCACACATCCTCATACCTCGGTAGGGCCTGAAAATACACGCAGAGAGGTTGATGCAGCTAAAAGAAACAAAAGAGAATATGATGGCCACAAGAAAATCAAAAGAAAAATTTTAAAAAAACATGGATAGGACTTAAAAATTAATGCATCGGAAAAAGGAAACCATGAGCTCTACCTCTTTCATTTTCCCATCACCTATTTCCTAGGCCAATGTTTCTCTATCTCATAGAAGACCGGGAACACTTTGATGTTCCAACGACCGATGGGAGATGAACTGCCCCATCCTTCAAGGTTTAATAATTTTCGTGCATCATATAAAGAAAGGCCTCATTCCTTGAGCTACAAGTAGTAATACAAAGAAAAATAAAGAAAAGGTAAAAGGAATTTAAAGGGTTGGAAAAAAAGGGTTGAGGTAACTCATGCATTCATGATTGCTCCCTCCTCACATCTATACACCCAGGATTAGGTATTCCATCATATATGGTTCCTTTGACCATGACACTTTACGATGAATTATTTTCCTCTTTATTCCATAATTATTCCCATGGAACCCATCGATTGAAAAGGTGGACCAAGGACATGCCACTTACCTTTATGGGTTGAGAAAACATGATAGGATTGTTTATTAACCACTCCTATCTAGGGAGGTATCATCATTACACGACTACGAATCTAATTTTGGAAGATAAGCCTTATATGATGTGTTAATTTTCCCATTTCTTTCAAGACCGATTCACATAGATGAAATATTGATTAAATTTACCTAATGGTGAGAGTTGGAGCACTAGATATTATGTGTAATCAACAGGTGGTTGCATCTACAGGTTTGGGAAACTTAACTAGGGTCTAAGTCCTCCAGAGGGACATATTGACACCTATAGGTGATTCATTAAGAGCCATGGGACTCTGGGAAGTTGTAGAGAATTGTTCACAGCCATGGGAACCATCAACACCCAAAAAATTCTTACATTTGTGTTATTATTCATTGGATGATTCTCTTGGAAAAATTTTCCCCCAAATGGCTTAGCCATGATCACATGGTTTGGTAGTTAATCTAAGGCCTATATGAGGTTTTAATCATGCCCTCATAAATGAGATGGCTACCATCTTCGATGCCCTCAGTGTTGGTTCAAAATTAGGCTTACTCATCACTTGGAGACCCATTAGATCAAAATTTTTGCGCCAAACCCACATTGGAGTGCTACAAGTTACTTTTTAGAGAGATATAGAGGCCAAGCATTAGAACTTGATTTTAGGAGCCCTCTACACATGTTAGGGCACTAGATGAGTTCAACACAAGCCCTAGAAAAACCTACAAGAACATGATGCCAATAATTCAACATTCTTGTTGGAGATTTTATTATGTTTCACATTGTTGTAGTTCCTAGAGACAACCATTGGGTTGAGGAGAGGCTAGTGCCTAGGATGTCTAAATATCTCTAAAGGATAGATCTATTTTTCTCAGGAATTAAATATAAATTTATGAAATCTGGTTCAATTACCGTACTCAAAAGTAGATCCAATGTAAGCATAAACAATATATGATTCCAAGGAGTTATGCTTAGATATAGAAGCCTACACATAGAGAGTGCATTTTTTGTTGCCTATTGTAGTATAGGTGAAAGAGGAAATTCAAGAAAAGAAACCAAATACAAAGGGTTGAATACAGAAGCCTACGCACTAAATTCCAGTAGAATAATGAATTAGGATAAGAAAAATGAAATGTAGGAATCATGGAGTGCATTTTAAGGCTTTCAATATGAGATATCATAGGTACAATTTACCATAACATAACATAGGTAAATATTATATTTAAGATTGAATTGAGTAGCTACAATTACACACTTTCGAGAGGAAAAACACATATGAAGTGATAACCAAAGCTAGAATCACATACTATACATCTCCATGTTTGGAATCACTAGAAAACTTCTTCATTAATATTCGAAATGATCTACATATCATAAGCCCAAAATCTTGTAGAGTAATTACAACCTCTGTGGTGGAAATATGAAACCCTTACTAAAGATTTTTTCTTCCCTTTTATAGCGAGAATAAAAAAAAAGGAAAATTACAAAATATATTGAAATGCAACAATTGTCTAAGCTATTCAACTGTGTGAATGTGCAACTAGCCCAGTTGTTCTAATGATTACATAAAAAACTTGATTCTCTTATTGAAATTAAAATATTTACAAAACTTTAAAAATGACATGGATTTATCATGATTCTCAAATCAAAATATATCTCTTGTTGACTTGTTCGATCTCTTGAGGTGGACGGGGGCTCCACTATTCGTACTCGTGGATTAATCAACGAGTCACACTTATACCATATTGTTGGATATGTTGTAGAGGTGTGAAAGATTTTTCAATAGGCCAACCTCAAGTTTGTTAGCTTAGTAAAATTAGATTTAGCAACAAATAGGATTTTCACTAGCCGTAGTAGTTGAAAATACCTCTGCAAGTAGTTGAATATAGTCATGTCCTTGAGAGTGGAAGTCTTTTCATGTGAAGAATCTAATTTTATTTTTTATTCGACCAATAGTTTCTCATATTAATCCCATAAAAATAGGTTCCCTTGAAATTACCAACAACTAGGTAATCCCACTCTAGGTATTTGATCAAAATTTGAATTAAATGTTGCTACCAACTTTGCCAAATAATTTACACATTCCTCGGCTCTATCCCTTTCTTCCTTTATCTAAATAATTTTGGAAATTGCAATAATTACCCCTATCCTATCGATGATATCCATTCCTCTTAGGTCATAAACTGATTTTTCATTGAGGTACCTAATGAATTTCTTTGTAGTCCTTGCATTTCTAGAATCCTCATCCTTAGATGAAAGGATGGAGAATTCCATGCTAATGACCCCATCTCTTTGTTCCTCCACTAATTTCACATGTTCCCATATCTTCTTCACCTCAGAGATAATATGATCCCATATTATTTATCTAGCTTCAATGAGAGACATGTTCCCTTTCAATTTATTCTTTAGCTCTTTGATTTCATCATTTACAACCTACAACTTGTTGTTCACCTGCTCCATGATTCCCCTGGTTGTCTCAAGTTCTTTATCATTATTTTAGCGTAGGTACTTGGCATCGTTTAAGTCAATTTGTATTTTCTTGAACATTCTCTCTGATAGTTTCAAATCAGTGAGAGCCTTAGTCAGTTTTTTTTTATGGGATTTTGTGGGTTGTCTCGCACAATCACAACACATATATGAGAATCAATTCTCTCTTTATGTTTTGAAACCTTAAGCTTGAGAGCCACCACCTCATTTTTTATGTCTATAAAATCTTTGGCCATTTCTTTCACATTCTCTACCTGGTCCAACTCCTTTGTTTGTACATGTTTTGATGCAGGCATCTTAAGTTGTTTCCTCAATGACTAGATCTCAAATTGTGAGCCTTGAATGATGGCCTCCAAAACAATTTTGTCATTTGCTTCTACCCCCAATTTGACAATTAGTTCCTTGAAGCCTCAATTTTTCAAACAGAGGGCTCTTTAATTGGTTTTTCCCTACTTTATTTTGGTGGCAACTTTCTCTAACAACTTCTTGGCTTTACCGATAGTGAAGGCTCCTTTCCTCAATTCATTGTAAATCATCTTCGTTTCCTTCCTTTGCAAGTTGATTTTGTCTTGCAAGGAGACATTCACCATATCCAATGACCATTGTAAATCATCTCCGCTGCCTTCCTTTGCAAGTTGATTTTGTCTTGCAAGGAGACATTGACCATATCCAATGACAAGTCCACTATCTTGAACTATGGACCAGATGGAGGGACTATGCTAAAAGATGATACAAATAAAACTTCATTTGATTTCTCACCTTGTCCATTATAGTTAGAGGCCTAGTTTGGTATGGAACTCAATGAGATGCTAGATGTGATAGCATTTCATCCCTAATATTCTTATGCTTATCATCAGTCATGTTCCCTTCTTCCCATTTAGGGCTTGTTGGTGATGTACTCCCTATTGAGCCCATAATTTCTACCTAAGTTGAATTGGAGGTGACATCTTGTTAAGGATATTCTAAGAGAACTTGGAAGCTTGGTTGGTCTAAATTCCTCTTGGTCAATTTGACCTCAATTTCTTCATCAATTTTCTCCTAAAGTTTGGCCTTTTTAGGTGATGGTGCATCCTCCATCACCATATCTCCAACCTCATCAACATTTGTTTTATTAGTTTTCTCCTTTTTGGTTGGTCTTAGTCTCTATCTATGTATTTATAGGTTAGGAGCCTACGTTAGTTTTCCATTCTAACTCAGGTTTAGACTATAACTAGGAGAATTTATTTATTTCCTCCTTTCTGATATAATACCATGGGGATCATACAGCCAAACTTCTCATATTTACAAACTGAATTTTTTAACATGTCTTCTACTTGTTGCGAAGCTTTACATGCATTGAGAATGAAAAGGCCTATAATTCTACCCAGCTTGAACATGTAGCCTTTTTTAGCAGGGACAAAGTGCATTTGGTCAGCATTTAAGCTTTGCCTAATAAAATCTAGGGAAAGTATTCTCATGGGCATCAACATTATTAATTGATAATGAGTCATCTCAAACTCACATACCCTAATATATTATAATATAGAAATAAGAACCGTTCACTTACCCTAGTATCGTTTTTGAGTTGAAGGAGCTCTCTTTGTCAAGCCAAGACTCTAGGATGAGAGACATTATCAGTATTTTTATATGTAGTAGAAACAATAGTGGAAATAAACTGGGAAAACCCCTCATTGTTGGGTTCCTTATTCAAAGCACCGTCCCAGACAACCAAAAATTTACTTTGATTATTTGAGAATATAATGCCTAGGCCTAGGTAGTCAAATTCCTCCACATGAGTTTACAAGAAAAGGTAGACTAGTATGGAGTAGTATCTAAAGTAGGAGGTGAGCATAAAGTGATTAAAATGAAACTTTATAGGTTCAATAAGTGATCCAGGTGGCTCTAGAGACACACACAGGACAAAGAGGGCTTATGGAAGCTCAATAATGAAAGTGATCATAATGCTTTCAAACCAAGACCAAAGCATAGCCCTTGTCATCATGATCGTGACGGTGTGAATGGTTTTTCCATCCGAGCTCGTATGAGGGAGAACGAGCTGATCAAAGTTTTGGTTGGATTTTGCTCACTAGGTAGGCTTAACGTAGAAATAATTTGGGAGTTTTTCGGCGGACGAAATCCAGAGAACTCCGGCCAGATTTCAGGTGAAACTGTTGCCTTGTTCAATTGTCTCGTTCAGTTCAAATTCCAAATTTTTAAAAATGGCCTTATATTTAATAAAAATTAAAAAAAATATAAATGAGGTGGAGGGCCATCACCCCCACCACCCCAAACTATATTAACATTTTTTTTATTTAAAGATCCAATGGGCCATGACCCCTGCCAGCCAACCACAACCACATTACCATATTAAACATTAAGTAAGGGTGGTGGGAGGGCCACAATTGTTGGACTCAGCCCATGCCCAACCAAACTCGACACGCCATACTAAGGAAGGCCGACAGGAGGGTCAGCCCCACCAACGTGGTGGCTTCATATAACATAGCCCATGTCATGTACTAGACCTCCCATAACCACCATGTACCATCCTTTGATGCCCCCACTTAAATGGTCAACCCAAAACATAAACACACCAACCTTTATGAATAATACATATGTTGTGGGAGTTAAGGGGTGATCCACCCAATGTGGACCGACCCCCACAAAAAGGAAAATTGCACAGATTTTTGGGAGGCAGGATTTGATCCCCCGACCTCCCCTTAACTAATTACCTCTTTTACCAATGGGCCAGTGGGGCCTTTTTATAAACTCCACCTGGAAAAATTATATAAACCTCGTTCGTTAGTGTGCACACAGGCATGGAGGAACCAGTAGCATGCACAAAAACTGAGGCCTTTTTTTATTAGTTTTTTTAATGCAGGGTGGAACAATGAACCTGAGAAAAACACATGCCAAACCATGATTGGAAGAAATTCTTAGGAGGGTGAAATTTTTGCAGTGTCCAAATTGGACAAATTTTATGCCGATCTTACACCTCTCAACGACACGAACCCGATGGGCAGTTAATTTCCTGATATGAGAAGAAGATTTGCAGAGGACACGAAGGAGGGAATATTTGAGGGATCTAGGGTGAATCTAAAAGATTCCTTAAGCCCTAGATTTCCACTTTCTCAGAATTCAGAAATTTGATAGTCGATTTTGCACTATTTGATGCCACAAATCTAATGGTGCATTTAGATTTTCCATTTGCTCATTTCATCTTTTGGCCACTTTTCTAAGTGGAGTGCAGGAGTTAGCATTCATATGCCAACAATAATTTCCATGAAATTCAACATCGCGAGATTGATGGTATGGTCAACTTCAACAGTTTGACATCCTCTTCTTCAGATGGCCTTAGGATGTGAGGTATATGTAGTGCAATCATGTACTTCTTTTTCTATGCATTGTGCTGCATAGATCCTATTTGATGTTTGATGGGGTATCTTGTTTCTTACATGCTTTCATGATTCCTGCTTGATGTGATGCGGAATCATTTGTTGGATGTACTTGTTGTCATGATTTGCCATGTTTGATTTCAGACACCTTTGTTGTATGTTGATGGGATACTCATGTGTCACCATTTATGTTTGCATTGTGATCCCTTTCATGCCATGTTGGCGGGATGCTCATTATCATCATACATGAGTTTATGTCATACTGATAGGAGTCCATTTTGGATGAGAGTTCCTACAGCAGATCATCTCTTGGAGCCACTCCTGTGTGAGGCATTTTCCATGCATGATAGCGACATCACCTCTTATGTACATCATCATTGTTGACAATACTTAATGCAACAGCCTACACGATCTTAGCATCGGGGCCCGGAGATGTAGTCCCTGCTCGATGAACTTCGTCATCAATGTCTTTTTATTTTATGTTGTTGATGATTGTCATGTTCCTTCTTCTTTACAACATATAGATGTATTCATTTATGTTCTTTTAAAAATTCTATTTAACACATCGTGGATGTAAAAGGTCTTGGAAGGGTCCTTTGTCACACCTAGACCCGGATCAATAAGAAATGAAGGGATGTCAATAATGGTGTCAGGATTCATCATTATGTGAAGGAACCATAGGGTATGTTTGGTGACATTGGCATTATCATCCTCACCTAATAGTAGAAAAAATATTGCTAAAATGGGTTGCATAATTTTTTAAAACAGAGAAAGGGGGAATGTCTGTGAATTAGTGGACAATTGGACATTTGGAGTTGAAATCTATTGGAGTAAGGCTTATCTTTCTGCAAGTGAGAGGCCATTGTAATTGAAAATGAGGGTGGTCTTAGTGAATTTAGCTAAGTTTGGGGATTTGGGGTATATGAATGTGTTTTGGATTAGTTCTTATATGATTTAAAAAATCTTCTCCATAGTTGATGATATCCAACAATACTTTTCTTTGATGTATGTGGCCATAAAATAGTACTCAAACTTAGGCAAGGGATAGATAGTCCGGAAAATAAGGTAGTATAGCCCCAATTATATGACTTGAAATGGGTATTCTTTGTTTAGGTAACTACCATATAGGTAAAAAAAGAGGTCTAATAGGTGAAGAGGGAAAAATAGGTCATGAATTTCTGCCTCTGTGTCCATAAGGGGTTATGTGTGACCTGAGGGTTTTAAATCTTGGGGTTGTGGGGTTTTTGGAATATATTTATTCATTTTAATCATGGTAATTACGTTATGAGGATGAGGGACCATGAATTACCTCGTAAATGGAGACAACCAAATTTTTTGGGCACAAGGAGGGCCCTATGTTAGTTGACAACTTGAGCGAAAAGTGTTTGTGAAGGGAAGAACGAAAAAACGGACAATTATGAATGCTAAAAATCGATTTATGGAGGGGTATGGGCAGGAAAAATAATTCTTGGCATGGAGGTGACACATGGCATTATGGGATTGAATAAGGAGTTGGGTTGGTGAAAATTCGATGAAGTCTCACGCTTGCCTTCCACACTAACTTGATGGGTAGTCCTTATCCATTGATGCTATTGTCATGGTGGCATGCCTAGATGGCGCCCTATGGTGGGGTGCCTAGACTGGGTTTGGAATGGGGTTCAGCCCCCCTAAATTAATTTTGATTGTTGATCTGTGGTGCTTCACTTTTTGACTTTGACTCTCCAAGGGGTTGGCGGAAACTTAATTGTCACGATCTTTATCTCAATGGAGTCTCTGCAAGATCAGAAACTTTGGGATGGACAACAATCCACCTGATAAGGGCCTATTGTTTAAGTGTTAGATATGGAATGCGGTAGAGGCCCATGTTCCCTTGTCTTTTCTCCTTTTCCTTACTTTTTCTTTTATTTTTAATATTCCTCTCTCTTTTTGTTTTCTAAAATTTTCAATTGCTCCCTATAAACAAAAACAATTCTTCCTTTGCAACAGGAACACTGAAATGGAAAATGAGGAGGATACGACACACATTAGCTACAAGGTTAGCTTCTGAGCTTCACTAGTTCATGCTTATTATTTTAATGTTTGAGGATATTATAAGCATAATTAGTAATTATTATCATACATATATATTATTGATCATTCATTTGTGATCTATCATCATCATCACACTTGTAATTTTGGCCTCATTAAGGAATTCAACCTCTCTAGAGGAATCAAACTTGTTCTCTTGTGGATGCTTTAGATCTACTAGATGCATTTTGACATTTGGATATTGATCTTGGATATTTATTGGATCTATTCTTTGGCATAATGGAATGAATTATTACATGTTGTCTTGTAAGTGTACTTTGTTATTGAATATTTGTTTTTCTACATCCAATGTATGCAATTATTGATTATAGGTTATGATAAATTGTGCCCTAAATTTTTGAAGATTAATTGGATTACTAACTAGATGAATATTGCATACATTACTCATGCATCATGTCATGAATAGTCCTAGTGGTGAAATATTTAATGATCTCCCATATAAAACCATTTGTCCATTGAGTGGATAAATGCTTGAAATTTGCTTTCTAGGGCATCAAATTTTACCCTCCTTGGAAGCAAGTTTAGCTAACCTAAATCATCCTAGACTACATTCTCCCAAGGAGAAAGGAATTGATATAATTGTTTGGGTATTAATCTGGCCTCTTATCCCTCTTTCCTCTCTCTTAATTTCTATCCTTTCAATGCTAGAGTAGAAATTTAGGGCTTGTTACAAATTTCTAGGGAGGAAGGCTTTAATGATTAGAGAGCCTGGAGATCAAGAGGATAGGGTTTTCCAAAAAAATTATCAATTTGTTGGGCATCCACTACAATTTCATCCATAAAATCTCTCACCCCAAGTGTTTCCTGTAAGAGGGAAACCCTAATTTTTCTTCCCTCATCCTAAGGGATTGCTTGAAGGTTTCATGAGCCTTGGCATTGTTGTTATTCATTATAAGCAACATTTTCTCCTATCCTTGACATTGAGTTACTCCAACACTTGTCGAATTGATCAAACCTTAGGTCTTTTTCCCTTATTTCTAGGCCTCTTAATAGAAAGTGAATTACTTGCTTGTGAAATCTTTAATCTAAATTGTGTCTTTCTTGAAGAGTTCCTAGTGAGATCATTTTACACATTAACCCTAGTTTACCTATAATAAGTGATCTCCCTACAAACATAAATCCTCCCATTAGTGAAACTATGTAAAGTGCAGGGGGTTTTAGTGGTTTCCATAGTGGGCCACAACCCCATTGTTGCTTACTATTCTAGTTTATACGTTGTGTGGTTTCCCTTTCCAAAGCGCACTAGATTTTTTGGCAACATTTTCGGCATCATTTATAGAGACATGAATTGTGTGTATTGTTCATGTACAATAATATATAAGTACTATTTGGAGACTCCATTAGATGAATGAAGCCCTTGTTATTCATTCAAATCCAATTTAAATGTTTGCAAGGTGAAGCAACCTTATCTTAAGGCATCTTAAATTCACTTTGCAAACACCCCTTATTTTTGATATACAAGGCTCAAATCCATGTGGGATTCAGAAACACATACTGAAATATGCACATTGCATGGATCCCTCTATCATTCTAAATAAATTAGAGTTTAATTATTTAGAAATTTTACCTTAGTTTGATAGTGATCCATATACAACAACTTATCACACATCCAAAATTATCTAGTATACTTAAAGCATCAATGTGAATCATCAATATGTTATCATTTCCTTGTTTATTATCTTGTCCCTAAGGACAACATGGAGCATTTCATCACTAAGAAGGCTTTTGAGAAGGAATACTTGAGCTTGAGCATTCACTTCTCTATATTGAAACTTGAGGAAATGATCCAATGGTGCAAGCATGATTCCCCTTTTCCCTTACATCCATGACTCCTTTTCATAATGTAGGGTCATATTATTTTCCCACCTCCCATCCTTGTGATATTATATATGATAGTTAATATTATTATGTTTTTTCTCATATTTATGTCATAAATAAGGAAAAATGGTGTTGTATTTATTCATTAATACATTAGTTACATTGGTTGTGTGACTACTTAGCTCTTGGACAACATGTTATGCATGGTATTGTAGGTGCATTGCATATTCCTTTTGCATAGATAATAACATCATCTCATGTTCTCATGTTATATTAACTTGCATGTAGATTAAAACTGCATTTAGTTTATATTTACTTTTCTATATGAATTACTCATTTTATCAAAAGCATGGTTGATTATTGATGACAGAAGAAAACTACCTAAAGGTAGTTTAGCTCCATCTTTATAAAATAATACGCGAACCTGTGGGTTATGGCCCACCTATAGAAATTGGAACCATTTACATTTGTGGATTTTAACAAAAACCCGACCAATCACCAAACAACAGAATAACACATAATCTGCCAACTAATGCCAGTCCCACTTCGAACACATAAGACCAGAACCCGAACAAAATAAAATCACGTCCATAAATTTCTCGGGTCTGCTTAGGCCCAAGTCTTATCAGCTTCAATCTCCACCGTTGTTCTTACCTTCCAATCCGATGGTTGATGGTACACCTAATCAATGAAATTAATCACCGATCCTCCACCGTTTGATTAAGGCATACTTGATCCAAAAGTTAGCAATGATATCAGATTTAACCGCACTTACGTAGCCAATTGTTACACTGAATTTTGTCACCTTGACTATCTGCAGTTATATGGCCCCATCAATAGCCACATTGTCCTCTTTGTCAAGCCCCATACCTCTGCTCTTCATGTCAAAACTTCAAAGAGAGAGAAAGTCACTTGAAAAACATGTTTATCTCTGGGTACGCAGGTTCTCTCTACCTTTCCTGCGTGTACGCACTCCATATACATTAGACCTGCGTAGTAATACGCTCTGTATACTAAAGCTAGGGTGCGTACCCCTGTAAAGGTCAAAAGGCGCAAGTTTCACCCTTTAAAAAGTTACTTGTGGTCACTTCTAGAGCCTTTTAGAAGAGTTTTTGACGTGTATTGAGCGCCTCCAGATGGTTCATGCATCCCTATGATAGAGGAGCTTATCTCATCAAGAAAGGAGCTACCCCATCCAAAAGAGGGAGTATCCCATTGATGTTGGAACTGAATAACCTCCTCTAGAATACTATAAATACAGGCATTGGGCCAAAGGAGGAGAGGTGGAAAGCTGAACATTCTAAAGGGTAAATGCTGCTGGAATTAGGACTTCCATTGTTGACTTGTGAGGAGAGATCACTATCCTTCCTTGTTGCCATATTGGGAGTGGGTGAGCTGGTCAAAGTAGAGGAAATCTCTTGCTAGACCCTGGGAGGAGCTTGCACAACACCAAGGCTCAGGTTGTAATGGTTCCTTTGATTATTTAATACATAAGTCCATTCTTCTCAATGATTTGTTAATAAATTATTTCATGTATTCCTTGGTCAATATGATAGATATGCTTTATTTTATGATGAATATTCAGATGCTATGTAATCGTTTGCTTTGTTAGTGTATGCAGGTCTAAAAGTGAAGGAGGAGCTCATCTGGATCAGCAAGGCTGGACTGCTACAACAAGCGTGGGACCTAAGGTAAGATCGAAAACATTTGAATTCTCATAGAATGATGTGTATCTAGAGAAGGATAGCTCTTGTTTGGTTTGTTTGTCATTAGAGAGTCTTAGACTCCTAGGAAAGT
>APFE031385710.1:30396-43862 GCA_000404065.3 Pinus taeda
TGGAACTGAATAACCTCTTCTAGAATACTATAAATACAGGCATTGGGCCAAAGGAGGGGAGGTTGAAAGCTGAACATTCTAAAGGGTAAATGCTGCTGGAATTAGGACTTCCATTTGGTGACTTGTGAGGAGAGATCACTATTCTTCCTTGTTGCCATAGTGGGAGTGGGTGAGCTTGTCAAAGTAGAGGAAATCTCTTGCTGGACCCTGGGAGGAGCTTGCACAACACCAAGGCTCAGGTTGTAGTGGTTCCTTTGATTATTTAATACAAATAATTCCATTCTTCTCAATGATTTGTTAATGAATTATTTCATGTATTCCTTGGTCAATATGATAGATATATTTTGTTTTATAATGAATATTCAGATGTTATGTGATCGTTTGCTTTGTTAGTGTATGCAGGTCTAAAAGTGAAGGAGGAGCTCATCTGGATCGGCAAGGCTGGACTGCTACAACAAGCGTGGGACCTAAGGTAAGATCGAAAACATTTGAATTCTCATAGAATGATGTATATCTAGAGAAGGATAGCTCTTGTTTGGTTTGTTTGTCATTAGAGAGTCTTAGACTCCTAGGAAGGTTGGATTTGTCCGCAAATATAACTCATTCCGTGTGACACCAATAAGGAATATAAATCCTTGATCTACAAATGTTTGGGTCCGATTTCGAAATTAGGGTTCGATCACTTTAAGACCCGATATCCATTGGATATAAGAGGCCATCAAATCTATGGTTTGTAGGACTTCAATTAGCACACTGATTAAAATAGGCTTAACCCCCACAGTTGACTTGTGATCTAAGAAGTTGAATATGAGATCGACAACTAGGAGTGAGTGTGGGACTTCAGCCATGATAAAGAAAATCCATACTCTCCTACATCCACAGTTGTTGATCACTGTTGATCTAACAAATCTCTCAATCTGACGATTCAGATCTATTCCTCCGCCATTCTTCTTCCACCATTAATATTTGTTGATGTAAATGATTCGATGGCTCCCTCTGTGCTTGTTCTCTTATGATGGGATTTACCTTACAACACAAATTAACTATTTCACTCTCTGTTTAGACACCCAAGACACTCATACAACAGTTAACATGTTTTATCATTGGATCACCATCGAACCTTATAGTGATTGATGGTCGATCAATAACCTGTCACATGAAATTCAACTCTTCCAACACATACATCTGAACTATAGGTCAAACATACATATATACATGAAAATCCACATAACATGTATATTTCTATTATATACATAATTTGATTACAGACTAAGGCATTCCAACCTTAGGCACAAATTCTCCTTCGACTACATTGTTTTCTCACCCTCTGTCTATGCTCTCTCTATCTCACAATACATACTCTCTTTATATAAGAAATTACATAAGTGTGGACCATATCAGATCCATGATTTCTCTTGCTAATCGCCTAAATCTCTCAACACACATACAAGGAAGATAATTACATTAATTCAAGTCTTCTAAAGACTTATAAATTCCATCAAATTAGCTCGTTTTTAACATAAATTTGCTCTTGGTTTACATGATTGTCCACGTCTCCTTCTCCATAGCTTTCACTTTGAATTTTGATTAATGGTGGTTGGATGCTCCTGCACCAAACTTCTAAGGCACAAAAATTTATGACCTCCTCGTCATATTCTTCTCCTTAATCCCATAGCAATTCTACCCACTTCCTCAATGGAACTAAATTCATGATCTTTCTGTGAGTTGCAGCAAAACCTCTATAGTAACGTCTTCTCTGGTACATGATACCTCACCAAGCTTCTCTCCTCAAGCTTAGTCTTTTGGCATCTCTCTGGTACTCTCTCCTTGGAACCATTTGAGCACTTCATGCTCTAGGTTGCTACATTCTTCTCACCTTCTGCTGCCGCTATTCGTATGAAATTGTAGAGTTCACAACTCACCAGTCTTCAACATAACTGTACCTCCTCCTTTTGCATTCAAATTATTCTTTCTCGCAGGAAACCTTTTCTTGCTCTGATACCAATTAATGACAGAAGAAAACTACCTAAAGGTAGCTTAGCTCCACCTTTATAAAATAATACATGAACCTGTGGGTTATGGCCCACCAATACAAATTGGAAGCATTTACAATGGTGAATTTTACAAAAACTTGACCAATCACCAAACAGCGGAATAACACATAATCTGCCAATGAATGCTAGTCCCACTTCAAACACACAGGACCAGACCCCAAACAAAATAAACCTGCATCCATACTTATTGGGTCTGCTTAGGCCCAAGTCTTATTGGCTTCAATCTCCACTGTGGATCTTACCCTTCAATCTGACAGTTGATGGTACACCCGATCAATGAAACTAATAGCTGATCCTCCACCGTTTGATCAAGGCATACTTGATCCAACGGTCAGCAATGATATTGGATGGGGATCATATGAGACATTTAACCACCCTTATGGAGTTGATAAGGAATATAAATACTTGATCTCTAAATTTTCAGGCCCGATTTTGAAATTAGAGTTCGATCATTTTATGACTAGATATCCATTGGATATAAGAGGCCACCAAATCTACAATTTGCAAGACTTCAATTAGCACACTGATTAAAATAGTCTTAACCCCCATAGTTGACTATTATCTAAGAAGTTGAATATGAGATCAATGATTAGGAACGAGTGTGAGACTTTAGCCACAATCAAGAAAATCTATACTCTCCTACCCCTACAGTTGTTGATCATCGTCAACCTAACGATCCAGATCTATTCCTTTGCCATTCTTCTTCTACCATTAATATCCGTTGATGTAAACGATTTGACAGCTCCCTTTGCGCTTGTTCGCTTATGACAGGATTTACCTTACAACACAAACTAACTCTGCCACTCTCTGTTTACACACCCATGACACTCATACAACAGTTAACTTGTTTTATCATTGGATCGCCATCGATCCTTATAGTGATCGATGGTCGATCAATAACCTGTCACAGGAAATTTAACTCTTCCAACACATACATATGAACTATAGGTCAAACATACACATATACATGAATATCCACATTACACACATATTTCTATTATATACATAATTTGATTACAGACTAACGCATTTCAGCCTTAGGAACAAATTCTCCTTCGACTACATTGTTTTCTCACTCTATGTCTATGCTCTCTCTATCTCACAATACAAACTCTCTTTATATAGAAAATTACATAAGCATGGATCATCTAAGATCCATGATTTCCTCTTACAAATTACCTAAATCTCTCAACACACATACAAGGAAGATAATTACATTAATTCAAATCTTCTAAAGACTTACCAATTCCATCAAATTAACTCATTTTTAATAGAAATTTACTCTCAGTTTACATGATTTTCCATGTCTCCTTCTCCATAGCTCTGACTTTGACTTTTGATTAAGGGTGGTCGGATGCTCCTGCATCAATTATAATATGTCGAGTGCACATGATCGCAAATAGTTTTATTGTAGTGTGTAGGTTACAGGTTACTCTCCCAGGAGATTGTTGGATGTCTCATGAAATCCCCATTTGATTACAGGGATCATGCACTCTA
Source organism: Pinus taeda (assembly GCA_000404065.3). NCBI lineage: Eukaryota > Viridiplantae > Streptophyta > Pinopsida > Pinales > Pinaceae > Pinus > Pinus taeda. The sequence goes on from APFE031385710.1 coordinate 33,948, forward strand.
TGGTGATTTCATGTCCCAGTTAAAGCCAAACATTAGCCACCAATTATGTAACCACCTAAAAGAGAATTTTCTCATATTCACCTCTTTTATCTAACATTTTGCATCCCCTGGAAGCCACCTTATATCAAATGTGATATGCCATTTATATCTCTACCACCTGCATTATTCATATGTCTCCTCGCCAATTTTCCAAGCGCACATGTTGGAAGTCAGGATTCTGATCAAAAGGTACTTTATTCCTTTTGCAATTTGGTGCTTATGCTCTTGTTTGAATTTGGGTTCTTTGGCATAGATTATGGGGTTACCTGGAAGAAATAAGGGTCTTGGTGGTAATATTATTCCCTAACCTTAAATGTGGGGTTAATTTTCATTCATAGTATAATGGGACCTTCCCAAATGGTCATGGCTTTAGAAATGGGAACTACTTGGAAAGCCATGATCAAGATAGCATATCCCCATCTCTCTCTATTCCATACTTACCACTTTCCATCTTAAATTAGGAGCCCCTATTGTACCTTCCTTATTAACAATCAACTAATCATTTGTTCTCTAGGATTTGGTACCCACACATCCTCATACCTAGGTAGGACCTAGAAATGCACCTTGGAAGGTTGATGAAGGTAAAAGAAACAAAAGAGAATATGACATCCACAAGAAAAGTAAAATAAAAGACAAAATGAAAAATATAGTTGAGACATACAAATTAGGATGCGGGAGAAAGCCAAGTCTGAGATATACCTCCTTCATATGGCCATCACTCAGTTCGTAGGCCAATGTTTCCCTATCTCATAAAAGACAACCCTTGCATGTACCAAACCTTGATGGGTGATCTACTACCCCATTAATAAGGGGGAAATAATTTCCATACATCATACAAATAAAGTTGTTCGATGAGCCCTAGTATTGCAACAAGATTGTTGCAATTCCAAATGCTACCAACTTTAATTATCAACCTCGGGTTCTTACAAACATAAGAGGGGTTGGCACTATCTTTGTAGCAGACACCTTCCTCTTCCTAGTATGACTAACTCTAACGCAGGTGAAATAATCCAATGAAACAAATTTAAATGAGAAAATATATAACTAAGCCACTAGTCATAAGTTGAATAAGGTAAATATCAATAAGAAAACCTATTCTACTTTTTCCTAAAAGTAAATGATATAAAGGAAATTTATTCTATTTCCATGAAATGAAAGCACATATAAGCTTATGACAATAAAGAAAATTTAATCTATTTTGATAGAAAGGAAATGATAGTAAGGGGAATATATTATAGTTTGTAGGAGAGGAAAGCCCTATATTAATACTATAGGCAATAAATTATACTTCGCTTAAAATAAATTGCAAGGAAGGAAATCTAGACTAGTTGAAAAAATCAACATTGAAGAAGCAAGCAATGCAGAAGCTAAATGGTGACCTAACAACGCCTCAACTCAACCAAAGTTGCCTAAGAGCATTCATGGAATATTGTAGGAAATAAATATACTACTACCATCAATTTGGAGTGAATATTGGCAAGGGAAGAGCTCAAAAACAAACTACTATAGGAAACCGTTTGTTGCTACAAGATTGCTACAGGAAACTTCTAACAAGGCTATTTCTCGAGCTACTAAATTCCTAAGCTAATCAGATGAAAATTCTGTGGGGTAAATTTATTTATTAATTTTATTGGTTTTGGGCTTCAATACAAGTTTAATAAACTCAAAATAGATTCATTAAAACATGTTAAAATTCACCAAACAAATACTACTAAAAACCAGAAATTTCAGAATAGTGAACTAGTAAGTTGATCTAAGTACCCAAATGCCTAAGCTAATCAAGTGAAAATGTTATTGAGAGAGTTTTTTAATTCATTTTAATATTTTTATACTTAAATACGAGTGGAATGAACTCAAAATAATGTTATTCACACATGCTAAAATTCAACAAAAAATTATTTCTAGATCCAAAACTTTCAAATTGTGAACTAGTAAACCAATCCAAGTAGCTCAATGATCAATATGACTTTGTAGAGTTTTTATAAGAATGAATCATAATTGTATTTGTATAAATGACATAAAAACACTTCAATAATTTAACCAATAGAACCTACAATAATTTGAGCATGAATACTAAATGCAGAAATAGGAAATACAAGAATAAGAGATGTAAGTGAACAAGAAATGCAAGGAAGATCAAGAAATTGTACAATAGGGGTATGAGGCTCTTTGGATGGCCAATACCATGGATAATATGATTACGATGAATAAAATCAAGCCTTTGAATCTGAAAATGAAACCAAACTTCATTATTAGAATAAATTCAAGTACATACCTATTCGGAATAAAGATAGAATTGCTAAATAATAAGTTTAACCCACAAGAAGGAGACAAATTCCATGCTCCTAGAGGCTAATTAAAATTTTTACTTATGAAAATTGATGGGTAATTAGACTTCTTGAAAGGAGGAAAATTTCCTCTCCAATACCTAAAAAATTGGATCTAGTTCCTAATAGTAGGAATCTTCATTAAATACTGAGTTTTCTGTTCTCCTGTCGCAGGGAGAACATCCCTAGATTTTCTCAATTAGTGAAGCCATAGAATCCGTTCAATAATTTCATAATATCATATTCATTTATTGATCCATATTATAACATCACGTGGTAGGGAGGAAGTCCTTAAATTTTGTCATTCTACATATATTCAAAATTTACTCAATACTCTCTTAATATTCAACAAAATAAATAATATTAGGAACATAATAAGTAAGGGGAAATTGAATTCCTAAGGTCCCATTAAGACTATGAACTAACTCTATAATGTCCAAGTAATGGGGTTAAACAAATGTTTCAAGTGTCCAGTAATAATCAAATTAGCCTTAAAATATATACAATTTAGTAGCACCTCAGTCTCATTATTTGAGCTACAAGAAGTAATACAAAGAAAGATCAACAAAGTGTAAAAGGAATCTAGATGTGTGGAAAAACAAACGTTGGGGTAACTCATGCGTCCATGATTGCTCTCTCCTCACATATATACATTTAAGATGATGTATTCCATCATAGTCGATCCCTTTGACCAATGAACTTGGTCATGAAGTGTTTTCCTGTCTATTCCATCATTATTCACATGGAACTTATTGTTTAAAAAGTGGACCAAGGACATGTCATTTCCATTTGGGGGTTGTTAAAACCTAATACGATCATCTACTAACCACTCTTACCTAGGGAGGTAACACCATTAAGTGACTAAGGCTCTAATTTTGGAGAGAAACCTTATATGAAGTTTTAATTTTCCCATTTATTTCAATATTGGTTCACTTAGACGCAATAATTATTAAATGTACCTAATAGTGAAAGTTGCAGCATTGGATTTTGTGTGTAAATGAAAATTGGTTCCATCCATAGGTCAAGAAAATTTAACTAGCATCCAGGTCTTCTAGAGGGATATGTTGACACCTATAACTATTTTGTTGAGGGCCATGGGACTCATAAAGTTGTATAACATCATTCAAATCCATGAGAGCCATCAACATCGAAAGTGTTCCTACATTTTCTTTGTTATTCATGTGATCATGTAGCTACACCACCTTGAGCCCAACCCACTTAGTAGTGATCACATGGTTTGGAAATTGATCTAAGGATCAAATGAGGTTCCTCTCTGTTAGGTCCCTAAACTACTAGTGTAACCCCTTATTGTTATTAGTACAACCCCGTTATTATATTGTTGTGCCCATGTAGTCCCCATATTGTTATTATTATGAACCATTGAAGCCCACGATTGTAATTATTGTGCCCTTACATTATTATTCTTATGTCGGCTCTAATTATTATGACCCCTTAGACTCCTATATATAGAAAGGAGGTCTTGTCATTTGTATCATTTAAGAATTGTTCATTTATGTAATATAAAGCAGGTTTCCCCCTCAAAGAGCCTTATTTCTAAGGCATTGATCTATCTTTTCTATATTTTTGTGAGTTGGTTTCATAACATTTCGTATCAGAGCTCTGGATTTTAGGGTTTCGCTGCTCCAAACAGGTCATCATGGAATTTTCACTATAACTATTTTTCTGTGATGCTTCAGAAACTAAAAAAAAAACCCATTTGAGACGAAATCCCTCTTAACCTCGGGTTCAACTTTTAGATGTTGTTTCACTATATGTTAGGATATATGATCTGAAGAATTTAGAGCTTTTGCAAGCTCCATAATTTCAACTAAAATGGGTTATCATGGAATTTTCGCTATAATTGTTTCGCTATGAAGATTCACAACCTAAAGAAAAAACTTATCTGAGAAGAAATTATTCTGAACCTTGGGTCCGAATTTAAGATCTTTTCTCGCTACATTTTCGGATATATGATATGAGGAATCTAGGGTTTGTGGAGATGCCTGAATTACATCCTAAACTGGTGACCTTGGGAAAATCATCATAACTTTCTCTTGGAGCATCAAATTGAAATTTCATAAGAAATTACAGAAACAAGATGGAATGTGTTTTGTTTGGGTAAAATTTGTAGAACCTAAGGTTGAAATAGTGACATGTGGAATGTCGTACAATATCACTCTATTGAACTAGTCTATAATTAGGTTATCTTGGGAGATTGGGAATAAAATTGTCTTAAGGAATCCAATTGCAATAAGATCTGTGGAGTTAGAAAGAGGACTCAGAGGGCTATTGCAAATAAAAATTTCAAGACTTAAAGATCTGAAAGTACAGTGTTATATTCATTTCAAGATGGAGCTCCTAAAATCAAGAAAAAGTGAGATGAGGAAGTTTGATGGCAAGGATCTAGTAACTTGGATACTACAGATGGAGAAATATTTTGATCTACATGGTGTAGCACTGTTACAAAAGGTATGTATTCCATCTAATTATTTAGAACCGAATCAATTTTTATGGTATTAAGGGATTTTTTCTCGTAAAATACTTGTCACACGATCAATTTTCATGGAGTAAATAATAGCACATTATGAGGATACAAAGAGAAACACCTTCTTTCGCCAATTGATAAATCTCAAACAAAAGGGTTCAATGGCAGAGCACATTGAGGACTTTCAAAAATTGAATATAAGGGTAAATGATTTTCGAGAGGAGAAAATGGTTGATGTCTTCATAAGGACTTTAAAGGATAACATTCAACACGAGGTTTGTCTTTGGAAACCTAATTAATTGGAGAAGGCATTCAGGTTGGCAAGAAAAATTAGAAGGGAAATTATGGAAACAAGGAATCCCACCACTCACAACTATAATTATGGAAGTTGTTTTTCTCCTAGCCTTCCACAATCTACAAGGTTTACACCACAACGATTGGAAGAAAAAACAGAAAAAGGGCTTTTTAACAATTGCGATAGCAAATACACTAAAGGTCATAAGTGTGCTGAGAAGAGATTATTTTACATAGATTATGAAGAGGAGGAAGAAAAGGATCAAGAAACATTAAAAGAAGAGGATATACACCAAGAACCCACCCCAGAGAAAAAAGAAATGAATCCAACCATATCTTGTAAAGCACTGGAAAGAATTACCACTCCTGAAATCCTCAAGATAGAAGGACATATCAAGAAGAAAAAGGTTTAAGAAGTGAAATATCACATTGAGAAAGAAGAAATGAGTCCAACCATATTTTGTAATGCATTGGATGGAATTACCACTCCTCAAACTATTAATATAGAAGTACATATCAAGAAGAAAAATGTTCAAGAAGTGAAATATCACATCGAGCATCAAGAAATGAATCCGACCATATCTTGTAATGCATTGGAAGAAATTACCACTCCTCAAACTATCATGATAGAAGGACATGTCAAGAAGAAAAATGTAATAGTGCTGACTGATTCGGGAACTATCCATAATTTTATTCATTGTAAGATATCCAAGGAATTGAATTACTTCCTATATCCAACACGAGAGTGTCAAGTGATGGTTGCAAGTGGAAGAGCCATAAATTGCTCTGGAAAGTGCCATACTATCGATCTTTTCATGGGAGAATATGTATTGAATAGCCCAATGCTTTCAATTCCAATGGGTGGTGCTGATGTTTTACTAGGAGTCCAGTGGCTACAATCTTTGGGTACAAAAGCTTTTAATTTTCAAGATCTTTTCTTGAAATTTTTTTGCGAAGGAAAGGAAGTTGAATTGAGGGGTATCGAAGGGAAAGCAGGAAAGGTAATCAACTCTAACAACATGAAAAAGATTCTGAATAAGAATAATAGGGCATAATTTCACAATTATGTTCACTAGAGGATTCAACATCGAAATCATGTATTTCTTCAAATCTTCAAAACATTTTGGACAATCATTCCAAGGTATTTGAGACTCCCAAAGGCCTCCCACCTATTCGTGATCATGATCATGCTATTCATTTGATTCGAGGAAGTGTTCCTCCAAACATGAAGCCTTATAGATATCCATGTGCCCAATGGAGTTCGAACTCATTCAAAAGTTGTAGAAGATCCTAGTTCAAACAATATTGCAAGAACTTGACAAGGAAGGAAAAATCGTATTGAAACCTGATCAGTCACAAAACCGAGAAATCAACATCTATGAAATAAATCAATTTCAGAGTATCTCATCAAATGGGAGAACCTACCCATTGAAGATTCCACATGGGAGGACAAGAATTTTATACATAAGCATCAAGAACTACTCAAGCATTGAGGGCAACACTTTTTGAAGGAGAGGGGCATGTGAGGTCCCTAAACTACTATTCTAACCCCTTATTGTAATTAGTACAACCCCCTTATTATATTGTTGTGCCCATGTAGTCCCCATATTGTTATTATTGTGCCACATAGAAGCCCACTATTGTAATTATTGTGCCCTTACATTATAGTTCTTATGTTGACTCTAATTATATTATGACCCCTTAGACTCCTATATATAGAAAGGAGGTCTTGTCATTTGTATCATCTACGAATTTTTAATTTGTCTAATGTAAAGGAGGTTTCCCCCCTAAAGAGGCTTATTTCTAAGGTGTTGATCTATATTTTATATCGTTTTGTGAGCTGGTTTCATAACACTCTCATTGCTTGAGACATGGTGGGGCTAATACCATTTTGATTTCCATGAATGTTAGAGAATAATCAAGCTTATTCATCAATTGGAGAACCATGAAACCTACTTTTGTGCCCCAAACCCACATTTGGGGGCTAAAGGATGCCTTTTAGGGATATCTAGAGGCCAATCCATAGACCTTAATTTTAAGAGCCCTCTCCACGTGTCATGGAACTAGAGGAGCTCACGATAATCCCTAGAAGGGACTATGACATGATGACCTACATTTTGGCCTTCTTGTTGGAGATTTGGTTATGTTTCACATTAGCTACAAGGTCAAATTGTGATATTGATTAGTTCTTCTCAATTATTTTAATGTTCAAGGGGTTTCCATGCATAATTAGACATTATTAGCACACATATATATTAGAGATCATTCATTTTTTATGTCTCATCATCATCACTCTTCGAATTTTGTCGTCATTAAGGATTTCAACCTCTCTATAGGAATCATACTTGTTCTCTTTGCATGCTTTGGATATTGGATGAATTTTGACATTGGAGCTTGATCTTGGATATTTCTTGTAGCTATTCTTTGGCATAATGGAAGGAATTCTTGTATTTTGTCTTGTAATTGAACTATATTGTTAACTATCTACTTTTGTATGTCTAATCTATGGAATTATTGATTCTAGGTCATGGTAAATTGTGCCCTAATTTGTTGAATATTAATTAAATTACTATCTTGATTAATATTACATACATTACTCATGTATAACATGCGATGAATAGTCCTAGTGGTGAACTCTTTGAAGCTCTCACATATAAATCCATTTGTCCATTAACTGGGTAAATGCTTCAAATTTTCTTGTGAGAGCATCAAATTCCACCCTCCTTGGAAACACGTTTAGCTAACCTAAGTCATCATAGAGTCCATTATCCTAAGGAACAAGGAGGCGATCTAATTGGTTAGTGATCAATCTTACTTTTTATCCATATTTTTTGTCTCTTAATTTTCGTCCTATCAAGGCTAGCATAAAAAGTTATGGCTTGGTGCACATTTCTAGGGTTGAAAACTTTTGGCTATTGGAGAGCTTAAACATCAATAGGTTGGGGTTTGCAACACAACCTATCAGTTTGGTGGGAATCCACTTTAATTTCATCCATAATTTCTCTTTCCTTAAGTGCTCTCCTAAGTGGTAAACCCTAGTTTTTCTTCCATCAACTTAAGGGATTACTTGAAAGTTGCATGAGCCTTGAAATTACTAATATTCATTATGAGAATCCTTTTCTCTTATCGTCAATCTTGAGCTACTCCAACCCTTGTCAAATTTATCAAACCCTAGTTCTTGTGCCCTTATTTCCATGCCTCTATATAGAAAGTGAATTTCTTCTTTGTGAAGACTTGAACTTAAATCATGTCTTTTTCAAAGAGTTCCTAATGAGATCATTTTACACATTAACCCTAAATACCTATTATAGGTTATCTCCCTCCTACTTGGACTGCTCCCATTGATGAAATCATGTAAACAATAGAAGGTTTTGGTTGTGGTGATAGTGGGCCACTAGCCCATTATTGCTTGTTGGTTTGGTGTTTACTTTCTAAGATTTCCCTCTCCAAGCTTTATTAGATATTGTGGAAACAAGCTTTATTATAACTCATATAAGGTGGAATATTTCTGATTTTTTTTGTAAATATGCTTATGCTTTATTCACTTGTGGTCATGATGTCAATTGTCATGGTATCTATTTTCTCTAGTTTCAATTCCCATAATGTGTTCTTTGCTTTATTTGACATATTTTGCTTATGATTTGAGGTAACCTGAACTTCTATGCTTTCAATTCTCATAGTGTATTTCACTTCCTTTGATGGGATTCTATAACACTTTGGGGAAAATTGAGTGTCTAAATATGTGTATTCTTCTTTATTTATCTATTTCCCCAAGGATTTATTCTATGTAGGTTTTGTGCCCCCTTTAATGGAATTGGATTAGCTTGCTTATTTATATTTGGTTTTATTATTGAACTGTTATTTATCTTATCGTTAACAATACAAAAACAAGTTTCCCTAAAATATAATACAATGATGAGAATATGTAATGTTTCCATGTCAAATTCACTCAATTTTGCTTATGGAAATATTATGTTTGCATGCTAAATTCAATCAATTTATCTTTTGAAAATATTATGGTCCATAAATCTTTTCATGTCAAAAGTTTAGTTTTTATATAATTTTTTTTTTTTTATATCCCCTTAATTTAGTTTTCATATAAAAGAAATTAGTTATATTTCCATATTCTTTTAAAGTTTAACAATCTTTAAACAAATGTAACAATAATATGTTGAATTACAATTTTTGTGACATTAAAAACGTTATTTTAATCGACTCAAACACCTAACCTTTTATCTATAAATATATCATATGGTTACAAGGTGTGGTTAAAAAATCATTTTAATACTAAACCAATTTTTAATATATAAATAATTTTTTTAACTTATACTATTTAAAAAATATTAAGTGAAGAATCCTTCAAATTTAAAATGTCTAAAATCAAAAATAGGAAACTCATCTTAATATTAGTTCTATATAGTGGAATGATTGTAATATCCTCCTGATTCTTTTATTATTAATTCTTCTCAACGTAATCTTGATTTGTCATATATAAGTAAATATATAATACATATCAATATATATCATATTTATATTATTATTATATAATATATAATTTCAGTTATTATTCGAATTTGATTTCATGTAGTTAGATGATTAGTACATTGGTAGGGGGCCTTCACCTTCTTGATGCATCCTTGGGGTTATTATGCTTTCCTAGGGAGTTATTATTTATCCTTGGTTCTAATTTGGTTTATTGTATTGCATTTATACTTTTCATAGTTTATTTTATTGCAAATCATCTCTCTATATTAATGATAAAAAGTATGA
>APFE031385710.1:48243-87767 GCA_000404065.3 Pinus taeda
AAAATAAAATTTATGTTGTTTTAATGTAATTTTAACTTATGATGTTTAGGAAGGGTTTTTTAAGAGAACATTAGATTAAAAAATGGGTGTCTTTTAGTTTGATTTCTATGTGCATACTTCAATCTATATTTACAATCCCATTTTCTAATGAATGAGGAGAAGGTGATTTCTATGTGCATACTTCAATCTATATTTACAATCCCATTTTCTAATGAATGAGGAGAAGGTGGATTATATTAGTAATAAAGTCATTGGGTTTTGGGTCTTTTTAAACATCTCAACATAACCCCACCTAGTTTGGAATGTGGAATTTGATGGGTTGTAGCACATTTTATTCCTACAAATTTGTATTTTTTTGGGTGGATGTCAAATAAACACATCAACACTAATCGGCATCAAAATTCTAAAACCTTCAAATATTTGTTTCGGTTCATAAGGTACCTATCATAATTTACAGTATGTATTTATATGGTATAATAACTCTATACATATAGGGTATAATCCATTATAGAAGCAATGCACAACATTGTTGTTGGTGACACCAGATGTGGTCCATCGAAATAATAACTGAGAATTAAGCGGATTTTAATGTTATCTACCAACCATTCATATGCAATGCATCAAAGTTTGGATTCCCACTGCCCATGGATAATTATTCATTCATTATTCACTATTTTTTTGTGATTTTTCTTAATGTTGTGTATAAAACAATTTCTTTCTATGAGTTTTATTACCCTAAGCTTATGTTGATTGTTGATTCCCCATATATTTGGGAATTAGCCGAACATGGGTGTGGTCAAATAATTGATCGTGCCCATGTCTGTCCAATTCTCGAATATTAGGGGAATCAACAATCAACATAAGGATGCTCGTTTTCTTAGTGTTGAATCTTTGTCAACTTTTCTCACAAGTTTTCTAGGCTCCTAGATTCCTAGTACATGTGGATCATAATTCATTAATTTATTCGATTTTACTTTACAAGTTTTATGAGTTCGAAGGCTATGTGTATTTTCTTAGTGTTAAGTCTTTCTCAACTTTTCTCTATGAGTCCACAACAGCGCTCTAGTCTTCACTCCATTAGTTTCCAAATTTTTAATGGTTTTAAGTTGTTTGAAAATTTTCTGAATAATGCATAAACACACATATCAATAAAGTTTGTAAGGCACATTAAGAGAGAATCTGTGGAAGACTTGTCATTATTTAAGATAAGAAAATATTATGCTAACCTAAACCTCTTTTTTCTTACTTCAAAATCTCTAATTTCATGGTGAAAAAAGGAGGGTGTGTTGAGGAAAATAGAGGTCATGTCATCCATTTTAGCTTGTACTTGATGGCAACACCCATTTCTTTTGCTAGTGGACTATATAAAAAAAATATATATTTGATTTCTATGACGATACTTCCTAGGAGTTTTTCTACATCATTTAAGGCGCGAAAAACATCAAAAGACATTATTGGAGTGCATCATTAGGAAGGAAATTTATATTTGTTATTTTAATTATTATTTGCTTGATTATATGATTGAATTATTTTCAACATGAAAGTTGGTAATTTCATTTCTCTATATATGATTAGGAGTATGATTAATCCTTGCAATATGATAATGCTCATTATGTTATTGTAGAGTTCAAATTCTTTGAGATTTAGAAAAAGTATTTTTCACTTTCAGACATAGATCTTTTTTTGTGAAATAAACAATTATAAATATTATAGCGAATAGGTAGGGTTTAAAATATATGCCATGTTATTTGGTAGTCATTGAATGGAAATGGAAAATAGAAATAAAATAGAATTTCTCTCTTGATATCTTTATGTGTTATCTCTTCACTAGTTTAGAGAATGACATAGTTTGAACCTAGCTCCCATAGTGTCAATGCTTCCTACAACTCACTTGGTCAATGGTCCTACACTATTGAATTACTATGATTTATTCGAAGCACAGTTAGTTCTATGCTCAACATTGTTAATTTTTTTCATTTAACAACACAGTTGTTTTTAATACTCATGAATCTAAATCAAACATAAAAGGTTAAGCATGAAAAGCAAATCACCATCATAAAATTTTCACCTAATAATCAAGGTAACTTTGAAATTTGATGCCTATATCCACCTCTCTCATTAGCAAATAACATATCTTTGGAGTACTATATTTAGGTGGTGGATACATGGAATATACATGACATAATATTCAAAATATGGGAAGGTACAATCACCAATAGATGAATGATCCCCTCATCTCTTACCTGATTCCAAAATGTATCATAGTCATGTTAACTCATGCTCCATGGTGCCTACTTGGAGCATACGTATTCCATGTGATCCATTCAGTGACCCATGGCTAATTTCAATTATAGCCATCTCTCTTGACACCTTATGCGAGAAAAATCCCACTTCTAATCATTATGGTGCTTGGCATGCTACAACAAATCCTAACCTTTCATACATGGTGGAGATGAGTGAATTTTAGGAGGAAGGTATTATAGAGGAATTTGTAAGAAAGGAGTTGATGTGTGGCGCTAGTTCTATAGAATGTTTATCCTAAAGTATAAATCCCTTAGATCTAGCATGGATCTAGCTGCTATAAAATCGTCCTTAAAGGAAAGAATGTGTGAGTGGTTAGTTATACGAATTAAATTTAGTTCAGGGTGGGGGTGTGAAACTGGATGGGACACAACTGATGGAGGATGTGATATCTCTTAAGATATTCTCTAATAGATGTGTGTTATTTGACACACTCATGAAATGGACAGAAGAAAATTTCTCAAGTATTAAGGTTTTCTCCATCCTATATGATTTTAGCATGGGATTTGATGGCCGAGATCACTAAATCATATGAGGACATAATCAAGGTGTTTCAATCTTGGTGAAATTGGGGACCTTAGGCGATTTTTTTTTGAAGAAGAAAATAAGTTTCGATGCTAAGATAGAAAAATGAAGGTGATCCCTATTTTGATATGGCCACTAGCATTATTACTCATACTTTGATTAGAAGATGTTTTTAGGGAATTAGAAACCTTGTGTTAATTTTTATATGAAGTCAAGGCATCCTTTTGGTTCATTGGGTACATCAATATGGCTAATATCTTGGTTTCACTTAATGTATCAAAGGGCCTAGAAGATTTCATTCGTAATATGCATGAGAACTCAATTTTCATATAGGATCTTGACTATGAAGGTATCCTTTTTAAGTGTAGTAGATGTTGATCATTTGGATACTTGTTCTCTAACTACATTCAGGGCGAGAAGAGGCAAAAATTGGTTCCGAAGGATAATCACAAGTTAGAGTCTCAATAACATTTTCTATAGGACTTTTCTTATGAACCCAAGTATTCATCGATAAACCTTGGACTGAGAATTCCAAATGAATTTATTACTTATGTCATCCACATCCATCCTATTGATTCCCTTGAATTAGTACTTGGAGGTAATAACTCCTCTTCTTTTCTCTTTATGACTTCTACCAATTTTGACATCAATTTTTGCACGTTCAATCATCTTGATGTTGGTTCTATCCCTAATGGTAAAGTATACTTTTTATGGAGGCTATCATATCTCTTCCAAACTCATCCCACCTCTCTAATTCATATCCCCATTTTGAATCATCTTCCAACATGTTACACGTACATTCTTCCTCCTTTTGATCCTCCCACAATCCTTGGCAACCCATTATCTATATTACAGGTTCCATATCTCCACTATAAGTTGAAATATAACCTTAAATCTAAGAGCAATGGGAATCTTACTTAGCCTATATAGTCATCTAGGGGGGATAGGGTTCTAAGAGAGACTTGAAAAAGAATACCCCATTAGGGACAGGGAATCCTACATCTCCCTTGTCCAAAAAGGTAGGAAAACATAAAAATATATTCTATGAGACACATTTTCTCTTTGGTGTCCTTATAGAACTATCCCTAGAATTTGTTATAGTGTGATCACTCTATCTCTAAATCATATAGGGTTGGCTATCTTATTTAAAATACTTACCATTAAATGGTTCGTTAAGATCCATAAAGCTTCCATTATTTTTATTCCAGAATCAACGTTAGATAGTGACAAACATCCTTACTCTCCTCGTCCCTTCCTAAATGGAATTTGTAAACTAATAACATAATTAGGAAATCAAATGGTCTCATCATAAGATAGAGAATAAGGGATTTATTATTAATAAATTCCTTGGCTATTAAATGGGTCTTGTAGCAATCCTACACTTCAAGGATTTAGAGTTTGAGTTTCTTTTCATTAGGCATAGACCATACTTTAACAACACGAGAGAAACGTTTTCCAAATACAACTTTTCATAATCGTATGACTGAAAATGGAATATGCTGATTGAGAAGTTAATCTTAATTTCACTCTATAGACCTCCTTTCTAGTTTCTTCTATGCTTTTTGGATATATAACCTACCAAACTATCTCACATAGATAGATATGATAATACGGAAGGCTAGTTGCCCAAAATAATTTATCATTTTCTCATATGAAAAGATATGATATGAGAATAGGGAAGGCTAATGTATCAAAAAAAATCAATCATTTTCTCATATCAAAGGATATGATAGGAAAATATTCGGATTCATTAACGAGTTTCCCTTGATGGCAACTTGAATTATTGTACTATTCTATTGGAAGTGGATACTTTTTTCTAACAGATCCCCTATTCCATTTATGTTGAATCCTTCTTTGTTGGTATATCCTTCATTTATTCACACAATTATATATTGTTAGAAAAGCCTAGATCCCTATATCTCGTGAATTCCTCATCTTTCAATTTTAAACGAACCTCCGGAACTCAAAAAATTATTGTCTTTTTCATTTTTAAAATTCTCATATTTGATGTGGTGCAGCAAACTAATATCTTAATGTGAAAAAAGCTTTGAAACCCATTATTTTTTTCAATCTAAAGAACTTTGTATTTTATTCTGTTTTTCACTTATCCTCTTAGATTTCCAAATTTTATCCCATTATCAAAACGCAAACCTCAGTCAATCATTGTAGAGTACGGGACTTAGAGGGATGGGCTAGCTGTGCTAAGTCAGCCGTTTCCTGAAATCGTATAAAACATGCCCAATCGAATACAGTATTTCTGGTGTCATTTAAACCTGGGGATAGAGACCAACCACTAACATCTGATCATGTCCATTTTCTTTCAAAAGTGTTGCCATAGAAATATACCTAACATGATACTGTTCATTAGCACCGTGGAGCACCAGCAGTAATAATCACTTGAGATGCAGGACTAATCATATAAAATTCTCCTCCTAGTATTACGAGCCTTGCAACCTTGAGACCTACAGCAGTGACTAATCGACAAAGAGAACTCCCTCACAAGTTTCGAAGAGGTGGGGATAAATAAAACCCTCGATATTTTCATTAAAGAACTTGCTGCTCCGCTCATAACATACACTCTATCGCTTCGAACTAAGCATGATACAACTACACAGAAATGGTCAGAAATGATGACCATTAGAATCATATCTGGAGGGACTTCTTATATCAATTATTTCCAATTTCCATTTCCATGTTTTGAAGGATTGGCTTATATCTATTAATAATATGGTTACGTTGTGCCCAATAAAATTTCGACCTTGTATTTTAGTTTTCTGCTTTTTAAACATGAGTTTTTTCAACTTTATAATTTAAGGAAACAACACAAACCCTTAAAAAATAAGGGCCTTGTTTTTTTTGTTTTCAATAAATTCCACTATAGAAGCGTTTGAATATTTTTTATGGCTGAAATGTGTTTGAATAACTTTTTATGAAAGAAATGGATCTATCCCCATGCTCAAAATTCTAAAGCTTGGCAATCGTAAAGAATTTCTGCACGATTTCTGCTATATGTCAGGAAGCATTTCATACCACCAATAGATCAGAGGATCAAATTTACAGACGTATGATATGAATAGTCACTGTTCTCAACAAAAATCCCAACAGTCCGCACTGATAATAGGTGCCGTAGAGATTATCATATAAACCAGTCAAACCCTTGCCATCTCTACTTTCAATTGGAGGGATCTCTTCGCCATCTAATAGAGAAATGATCAAATCTATTTCTGATTAACTGAATACCACACTGTGAACCAGCAACATAACGTTGTCTTCACTTTTTTCCAGTTTGTAGTGAAGAGCAAACTCCAGAGTTGAAACATGCAATGACAGTCAAGTAATATTTACGTTTCGCCTGAATGTATGCCAGGATTGAGCAATGCCATATCCTGAAAGAAATAGGATTTTCCCTAGACGGAACCGTTATAATAATTGACAGGGTTATATAAGGTTCATCAAGCCTTTGGAACGTGTTGTTCCGTAAAAGATGCAGCTGGCATCTGAGTGAAAATTCACAAGACGAGATTGCATGGTTACATCAGTGACTATGGGATCATCCCATAAGCCTGCCATGTCAAAGAGTAGACACATGGAAGTAAACCAGGAGTGTCGATGGAGTTTCACGAAAGGAACCTCCGGCTATCAGATGGAAAACCTTACGATCATCGTATAATTCTGTGGAGGGCAGAAGACGGTGTAGAAGTGTGGCCTGCAAAAAGGAATGTGAGGTAGGGTCTCCAGGAAGAAAATGGTTTTTTTTTTTTTAAATGTGACTAGGAATCCGCTACTGGGCTGGTTTCTCACTCATATCCTAGAATTCAACTTCTACACTATAGTATTTGTTTGTATCCTAGAATTCAACTTCTACACTATAGTATTTGTTTGTACTTTGTGACACAATTAGATTATCATTATAATTTTTAAGTGTTTACGTATGTTTTTTAAAAATATAAATAAATTAGAAGATTTGAATCTTCTACAAATATGCATAAATTAAAAAAATTGAATTTTGAACCTGGAATGTTTGGTAAATAACATTTATTTTCACAATTATAACTAATTAATAACGCTACATAATACTTCATTTTCCCAGTCAAAATCAATTAAATAACAAAAAAATATTAATAAAATTGAGAATTTTATAACAAAACAAACATATTAATAAAGTTGCATATGCCAACAATATGCAACTTCTTAAAGTTGGGGTGTCACCATCGAGTTAATGTGTCACCGTCGAGTTAGATCCTAAGCATGCTACTAAAAAATTCTTTGAAGACAGAAACGTCCATCCTCCTAAGCAAGCATCATCCATCCTCTCTCAACATAAACAATGTACCATACGCCATTCTTTATATATGCCTACAAATACCATGGAAACTGAATCTGCAAAGTCAACCTCATTACCAGCTAAATTATTAAGATTAACCTATATTATTTAAAACATGTCAATTCATAAAATTCAACTTATAATATTAAATCGCCCAAAGCTACAAGGTACTACATACGAAAAACAAACCAAGCGAGCATCATCGACGTTCAAAACATAAGCAGTGTACTGTACACCATTCTGATCTAAGCCTACAAATAGTATGGAACAAGCGACACTCTCGAACTTATTCAAAACGAAAATATATATTTTAAAGCCATCCATCACATTGGTATATGGACAGGCATCACAGCCACACTACCATATAGATAAAAATCAGATTTTAATTGAAAAATGAGTTACAGCTAAGGTGAGTACTGCACCTCGAGAATACACTCAAAACAAAGAGAACTCTCTCAGTTCACACTACTATACATGAATGAAGGATTACATCATTAAGTACAATAGGAAGTTGCAATCAAACTCCTAAACTCTAGGAACAAATCCTAAACTAAGGAGATACGTTACAACTTGTGTAACGATTTCTCCATTAATACAAAATAATATTAATTATTTTCAACTCCCCCCTTAATGGAGAAAGGATTATCCTAAACTCTTAGCATCCCTCTAAACAATTCAAACTTTAGACGCCCAAGAGGCATAGTAAAAATATCAGCCATGTTATCACAAGTTTTACAATATTCAACACATATTTCTTTTGACTGTAGTTTCTCTCGAACAAAATGAAATTGAGTATCGATATGCTTGGTATTTTTCTTAAAGACTCGATTGTATGCAAGCTTGATGGTACTCTGGTTATCAGTTTTGATAATAGTTGACCCTTTCTGCTCTTCTCCTGCATCGTTGAGGAGTCTTCTCAACCAGATAGCTTCACATGTGGCTGCACACAATGCTTGGTACTCAGCTTCACATGCAGACAGAGCTATAGTGCTCTGCATTTTGCTGCTCCATGCTATGACCCCGGATCCAATGCTGAATGCGTAACGTGTGATAGATCTTCAATCATCCAAGTTACATGCCCAATCAGAATCTGAAAAAACTGCTAGAATAACATCAAAAGTGTCAGTGTACAAAATGCCATAATTACTAGTACCACTAAGATAACTGAACACACTTTTTGTTGCGACCCAGTGACTTTTGAGTGGTTTTGACATGAACTGGCTCAACACACTAACTCAATATGCCAAATCTGGTCTAGTTGTAGTCAGATATATCAAACTGCCAACTAGTTGTCTCTACATAGTGGCATCCACCTCTTTAGTACCATCGTCACTGCTCAACTTTAAATTCTGCTGTAATGGTGTTGTTGTTGATCTGCACTGCTCCATTCTCAACCTTTCCAACAAGTTTCTGGCATACTTCCCTTGAGTAAGAAAAGTTTGTGGAGAATCTTTCCATACGTCCAATCCCAAGAAATAATGAAGGTTTCCGATATCTTTCATCTCAAACACTTTTGACATTTGTTGTTTGATTTCTTTGATCAAATTGTTAGCATTCCCTCTTATGATCATATCATCTACATACAAAGAAATCAAAATAATTTGCCTTTGTTTATTAAACTTGGTATACAAATTTGGATCATTCAAGCTCCTATGAAAGCCATGTTGTACAAAAAAAGAATCAATTTTATCATACCATGACCTTGGTGCCTATTTTAAACCATAAAGTGCCTTTTTCAATTTACACACAAGATGTTCCTATCCCTTTTTCACAAAGCCTTCAGGCTGTACTAAATAAATTTCTTCCTTCAAGTGACCATTCAGAAATGCAGACTTAACATCTAACTAGTGTAGCTGCCATTTATGTTTTGTTGCTAAGGAAATTAGCATTCTAATGGTGTTTAATTTGGCTACAGGAGCAAAAGTGTTATCGAAATCTATTCCCTCTTGTTGTGAGTAACCCTTTGCTACCAGTCTAGCTTTAAGTTTCTCTATACTCCCATCTGCATTTATTTTTTATTTATACAACCATTTACATCCTATGGGGGTTTTACCTTCAGGCAATTCAACCAAATCCCAAGTTTGTTTTTTATTTATTGATTCTATTTCCTCATACATTGCAGCCCTCCATGCATCATATTTACTTGCTTCCTCATAATTTGTAGGTTCTACAACGTTTACAATCTTTGACATTAATTCATAGTCTTTCAATCTACAAGATAATTGAGTCTTCCTACCTGATCTCCTTGGTAGGGGACTTACCTCAACTCTGTCTATTTCAGTGTTTTCTGGGCTTGCATCATCATTGATTACATTATCTGTTACTTCTTCTTCTTGTTTCTGCTCCTGCTCTTCATCTTCCTCACTGTTTTCTTCTATTAGCAATGGAATGTGGCAATCACTGTTAGAATTTTCCTTTCCTTCTTCAACTTGTTCATGAAATATGACATCCTTGCTTGCAAAAACCTTGTGAGCCACAAGATTATATAATTTATATGCCTTGAACTCAGTGCCATATCCAACTAATATACAGTTCAAGGCTTTGGGATCTAAGTTCTTCCTATCTGCTTTAGGTATATGAGCATAAGCTTTTGACCCAAATATTCTTAAGTGACTTATTGCTGGTTTGAATCCAAACAATGCTTCAAAAGGGGTTTTGAAGCCTAAACATCTAGTAGGACTCCTATTCTTTAAATACACAACAGTGTTAATGGCTTCTGCCCAAAGACCATTTGATAGACCCTTACCTCGAAGCATGCTCCTTGCGCACTCCACAAGAGTTTTGTTCTTCCGTTTTGCCACTCCATTCTGCTATGGAGTGTGGGGCACTATGAACTATTGCACAATCCCATGATGCTTGCAGAAATTCACGAACTCTCCCAACCTGTATTCTCCCCCTTGATCTGAGCGAAGAATTTTTATCCTTTTTCCTATCTAGTTTTCTACCATGGATTTAAACTCTTTAAAATACTAAAAGGCTTGATTCTTTTTAGTCAGAAAGTATATCCATGAAAATCTAGTGAAATCATCTGTAAATAAAAGAAAATTATATGCTCCTCCTAATGACCTAGTTTGCATAGGTCTGCAGATGTCTGTATGCACCAGTTCTAAACTATCTCTTTCCTTTCTATTGACATGTAAAGGGAACTCTTCTCTATGCATTTTCCCTAATGCACATCCATCACAATCCAGCTTAACATTATGGAGAACAAGGAGTCCATCAACCATACCTTTTCTATGAAGTAAGATGAGGTCTTGCATATTAAGATGGTCGAATCTCTGATGCCAGAGATCTTCAACTATCGATCCAGCTGCAACCATTGCTTCCTGTGGCATACTCTTCACATCTAGTCTGTACAGGTTCCCCACATGCACTCCTGTTGCAATTGTTTCCATTTGGCTATCCTTAATGACATATTTAGTCTTAAATAATTGAATTTGCATGTCTTGATCAACAATCATTGAGACACAGACCAAATTTTTCTTAATTCCTGGAACATACAATACATTTTTAAGATGTCTAATGTCACCATATCCTTTGATCTCATATCCACTGTCATCTCCTAAATAGATTTTCGACCCACATGAAGTTTCTTCAAGAAATTCAAACCATTCCTTCTTACCAGACATATGTGAGGATGCACTAGAGTCGACATACCATATGTCGTCATCATTTCCCTTTAAAGCTGAAAGAGCACAAGCGACTATAAATAGTCGAAGTTCGTGGCTATGGTCTTCTTCTTCCTCAACAAATTAACTCTTATGTTTTCTCTGTTTGTTTCTTCCTTCGTCTGTTTGCCTCTTATAACAATCTTTAATCTGGTGACCAGGTTTTCCACACAAAAACATTTCTTGATGGGAAAATTATTGGCAGACATACCTTTAAGCGATCTCTTCTGAAATGTGTTGGCTCCTTTCTGTTGTTGCTGTTGCGGTTGCTGATGCTGCTTCCCTCTATAGTGTCTCCTTTTTGCCATCAGAGCAAGGTCATTACTCTTTGATTTCAAATTTTGTCATCTCTCTTCTTCCTGTAGCAGAATCCCTGTTAGCTCTTCAAATGTAGGGGCTTTCTCCCTTGCTGACAGGCTTGAGATGAACACCTGGTATTCATCAGTCATTTCGTTCAACGTAATCGTCACCAGATCTGAATCAGAAACTTTCTCTCCGATATCTCCCAATCTATCCTTTAGATGTTTAACTCTAGCAATGAATCCAGCAGTGGACTCATTCTCTTCCATCTTCAATGCAAATAGATTGCCTTTAAGTGACACGACACGGTTTGTATTCTGCATTTGGTATAGTTTTTTGAGCGTCGTCCAAATGTTAGTGGTCGATTTATAGTCTCTAATATGTGGGATAACATTGTTCTTGACGAACATCTTCAATATGACCTTCGCTTTTGTCTCCCTTTTATCCCAATATTGCTCTTGTGCAGCTAATCCTCGTCTCAGCTCATTTCCTATAACAATCGACCACGCATTTGTGCGTTCAAGTAAAGTCTGCATCTTGAATTTCCAGTTGCTGAAATTCGATCCATCGAGTTTTCCAGACTCGTGGAGGTACGACTCTATATTGTTATTCATATTGGACTGATAAAATTTCTGATCCTCTGATGAATAAGTCTATCCAACTGAACACTTTCAGGTCACAAAAAAACACCATATACCAGATCCGAACCTCTGTTTTGCTGAAAAAATAAATTTGTACCTTCAATGAGCCACCACTAGGCAAGTTCGATCTGCTGCCACCAAACAGATCAGGAACTCCAATGCACCACCACTGGGAAAGTCTGATCTGCTGCCACCGAATAGATCAGGAACTCCAATGCGCCACCACCGGGCAAGTCCGATCTGCTGCCACCGAACAGATCAAGAACTCCAATGCGCCACCACCGGGCAAATTCGACCTGCTGCCACCGAGCAGATCTGAAGCTTCAAAGTGCCACCATGAGACAAGGCCACCATCGGGCAAGGCCGATGTGCAAAAAAAAAGAAAAATTTGCAGATCTTCCAAAGAGAAAGAGGTTGGCACTTCTCGACAGCGAAAGACTCGCGCCAGAAATAGCTGGCGCTTCTCGATAGTAAAAGACGCACGCTTAAGGCTCGATTTTCTGCACCGATAGCGATTTCTAGTGCGTTGCCGCGAGTATCCCTCTCAAAACCACACCGAGTGGCGCGACTGTTCTTAAAAACCCGCGCCAAGCCTTTGTTCCGCTAAAAAATGGCGCGACTGTTCCCGTCAAAAACGCGCCAACCCTTTCTTGCGCTCAGAGATGATCAGTCATCTGAGACTTGTGCTACAGGTGTTACTGCAGTCCACCTGATCCTACGAATCTTCTGTATACTCCACTGCCACTACAGTTATGTACAAGGATGCATCCCTAAAGAGAAAAAAAATCTAGGCTGTCCCTACTCTGTGCTGTGACACCAAGATAAAAATCAGATTTGAATTGAAAAAGGAGTTATAGCTCACAGGTGAGTACTGCACCTAGAGACTACACTCAAAACAAGAGAACTCTCAACGTTTATAGTACTATACATGAATGAAAAGTTACATCACTAAGTGCAACATGAAGTTGTAACCAAACTCCTAAACTCTAGGAACAAATTCAAAACTATAGAGATACGTTACAACTTATGTA
Organism: Pinus taeda; assembly: GCA_000404065.3. NCBI lineage: Eukaryota > Viridiplantae > Streptophyta > Pinopsida > Pinales > Pinaceae > Pinus > Pinus taeda. Next base: position 61,034 of record APFE031385710.1, read on the forward strand.
ACCATTTCTCCATTAATACAAAATAATATTAATTATTTTCAACTCATATGACTAGAGCAAAAGAGAGCGTGTGTTTTTTTGTTTTTTTCTAAATAAAAAATAAGTCACAGGCAGAAAATATATTTAATAAAATAATTATATTACGAAAAAGTAAAAAGAAAAATGCTCACTGTGATGGTAATTCTAAATCATATCGTCTAGTATATAATTAAGAATATGTGTGAACATTAAATTCTAATTATACACTTAGTTTTTTCATAATATATCTATAAATTTAGAAAATCTTTTTGAAAATAGACTTATAGATATAAATACATATTTTAATAACATTCATTGTATTCTTAATTAAAAAAAAGCAGCCAAAAAACATTAGTTTTATCTAAAAGACAAAACGTACATATTTTAGTTCGCAGCAGTCTATAACGCGACTTTTCGAAAGCCTTTCCGGCGGATTTCTCCGGTCAAAATCCCGCAGCAATTCATTGGAATCCCAAGTTTGATAGCTAGTTTCTGCACAATCAATGGCTCCCAGGGGTTTTTCAGGGCGCTGAATCCAAATATGCAGTTAAAAAACCATTTTAACTGCTAAAAATCAAGATTTAACCTCATTTCTTCCGACGGATTCCGTCACCGGAATCTCCAAAAAGTCGCATTATAGACAACTCCTTATTTATTTATTATATATTTGTATGATATTAATAATAATTATTAAATAATTTAAATAAACAAATATATTATCTTTTTATACTAACCACAAAAATTATTTTTATTTATTGTTATTAATCCTAACTTTTATTCTAATAACCTAATATTATAACTTTATATATTTTTTACAAATTAAATCCTATATATATATATATATATATATATATATATATATATATATTATATATATTTAATAATTATTTTAGCAACTTTGAATAAATAAATAAATTACTAACCATGGGAAGTATTTTATTTATTTATATAATTTTTTTGAACTAATTTGACTTCTTTCCGGAAATAATAATAATAAAAATGGTAAGAATATTAAAATAATTTGACCGGGGTCCTAAGGTCAAAATTAGCCCCGTTGGAGTCTGCTCAAACTATTTAACATGCGAAGCTGGGTCTGTTTCTTCAACTTGCCCTGATGAGCTGGGTCTGTTTCTTCAACTTGTCCTGATGATGATAAGCTGGGTCTGTTTCTTCAACTTGCCCTGATGAGCTGGGTCTGTTTCTTCAACTTGTCCTGATGATGAACCACACTGGTTGGTTGGAAACGCGTCCACAAAATTATCTCCATGTGATTTTCGCCAAAGATTCTTCTGTAAATTGATATGGATCACAGAAGCCTAAATTCAATAATTTTAATTATTTTTCACCTATTCATATTTCTTTTCGCCAAAAATTCTTCTGTAAATTGATATGGATCATAAAGCCTAAATTCAATAATTTTAATTATTTTTCACCTATTCATATTTCTAAAATTTATATTTAAAAATATAAAAATACATTTAGATATTAATATTAAAAAATTTAAAAATATATATATATAAAAAATGCAATTTAAAATGTTGAATTTATTTGTGTATTAAAAATTTCAAAAATATATGATGTAACCCAAATTTCAATTCCAATAAATAAAAGAAAAGCTATTGAATATTAAAATACAGTTTAAAAATTGGGACGTCAAAGTGTATCCCCCACCCCGGAAATATTTACAATCCGTCATTTGACAAATGACGAAAGAGGTGAGATTGGGAAGATATATTGGGAAGATATAGTAATTGAGTACGAATTTTGATGACAAAGTGTTAAGACTTTTCAATTTGTGAAAAAAAAATATAATAGAACACGAAAAGTATTAATAAGTGATTTTCATAGTTACAGTAAAATAATTATAATCCAGTGTTATATATTTCAAGTGTGCACATAAAATTATCCATAAAAGATATCCATAGTTGCATCAAAAATTAATAAACACTTTAAAACAATGATAATGGAAAGAAAATTATGCATAAACTCTATATATAATTGTAAAATAAAATTATGAACCGTATTTTAAAACAAAGCTGAAAAAAAAGGCATGTTTTCACATGTGCAAACAAAATTATCCATAAATGATATCCATAATTGCAGGAAAAAATTATAAACCAGACATTAAAATAATCCAAGAAGAAGCGGCATGGCTCAAGAATGTTAAGATAATTCGATAATTCGAAATGACAAAAATGGTTACTTACCCAAACGTGATTTGAAATAGAATTGTGAAGTGCTAGATGATGGAACACACAATCTTCATATATCGAACACAATCAGTCTGACGCACTTCCATGAAAGATACAGATCGAACACAAAAAAAACAGAGGCAACCACATTGGCGTTACCAATGAAAACACTATCCGCGAACACTTAAGCATGACCATGGTTTCCATGATCAAGAAAATAATTACATATTGGCACTGATGCATTGTTATTTTTGAAATCGGCCCAAACGGCTATGAACTAAACGGCTCAAATTCAAGAAGACACCTTTTAAAAGCAAAAAGTTACCCAAATTTAGAAAGGGAGTTGTCTATAATGCGATTTTTTGGAAATTCTAGTGACGGAATCCGGCAGGAGAAATTGAAGTTAAATCTTGATTTGTTGCAGTTAAAATAGTTTTTTAACTGCATATTTGGATTCAGCACCCTGAAAAACCCCTGGGACTCTTTGATTGTGCAAAAACTAGCTATCAAACTTGGGATTCCAATAAATTGCTGCTGGATATTGACCGAAAAAAACCCACCGGAAAGGCTTTCAAAAAGTCGCATTATAGACAACTGCTTTAGAAAGTAGAATATTAATTTCAATGAGAGCCGGAAAAAGTAAAAAGTAATTTAAATTTAAAAAGAAAAATACTAATTACATTTGCTGAAAAAAAATCTACCATTAAATTCAAAAAATGCAAACCAAAATAATTAGCTTTTAAAATATAAAGAAAGGCAAAGTAAAAGATTAAAAGTTAAATTTAAAAAAATTGTTAATTTCTTTTTAGTTAAAAGATTGAGATTTTTAAATGAGAAAGACCAAACAGTTGATGACAAAGTAAAAGATTAAAAGTTAAATTTTAAAATAACATTTTTTTTCTTTTGAAATAAAAAATGGCCAGTTTGCCCAGGGGCTTTGAATTGACTGTGAATTGGTGCACTGTTAAGGGACTTCTTGTGATAGGTCACTAGTTCAAATCCCTCGTGGGTCCTTACCAACCAAAAAAAATAAACGGCAATTTCTTTTGCAGCAAAAAAGACAAAATTACAAAGTTAAAAAGTTAATGGTGAAATTTAAAAACTCAATGTGTAAATTGCTTTCTTCAAAGTGCACATACTATGCACAAAGTTAATGCTCAAATGTGAAATGTCAATCTTTATATTAGTGATTCACACTATCCTACTAGGTTTGAATTCACACAATTTCCAAAAAGCTATGAAACTAATTATACATAAATTTTTTGCTAATTAATAAAATTGTCAAAATAAAATTTAGGGATAAGTTGTTAAATAAGAAAATTTTTTATTAAAAATCATATGGCTTAATAACATTTTTCACTAATAAAATAACTTTTTTAAGTATTAAATAAAAGTATATAGGTTAAGAATCATTTCATGAAGTCATATGGATTAATAATCTGTTTCATTAAAGTCATATGGATTAATAATCATTTTCATTAGTAATTTAAAAAATAATAATTTATATTATTTTCTAAATACTTTTAGTATGGAAAATTGAATGATAAAATATATAAATAAAATATTTATTTCAAAGTTTGAGATAACCTAATTTTTTCAATATTTCTAAGAGCCTTGCAAAACTCCAGGAGTATGAAAAATCTAGCCACTAAATCAATGTGTTTTTTTTAAGTACAACCAATTAATTATTGAATTAAAACAATGAGGTAGGAAACACACATTGTGTTTACCAATAATATTTTGATCTATACAAATATATATATATATTCATATATGTATCTATAAATTCACTAATTGTAATGAATTTATTATTAGATATTTCTATATATTGCACTATATATTAACCCCCACAAAGTTGTTCCCCTTATTTAATGTAACCTTTGACCACTCTAACCACTATAATATGTGATAAAATATGTGCCCCCTAACCAAATACTATTATGAATGTAAACACACTAATATGACCCACAACCACTAGTTTAGTATGATCAGTCATACTCTTACAGAATTACAAACCCTTCCATAATACAACCTCTAACCACTATTACTATTAAAAAACAATGACATTTGATAATTCTTAAGGGACTAACTCTAAAATTAATTAAACCATAGTGCACTACGATCTTTAAAACAGAAAGAATTCTAGAAACTATGACCCCAAGTACACTTCCCAACATGAAATTGTAATTAGTGAAATTTTGCAACACACATGAATTTTAATACCTAACACATTAACTATAGCATTAAAACTATATCTTTTATGTACTTAAAGTGGCATGACATAGTGATAAATTTCATTGAATTGTAACTCCAAATTCAATCCCATAATAAAGGAATGTAATAAATGTTGTGTATTTTGGAGATGATATTTTGATTATGGATATTGACCCAAAAATCACTTTTCATTCGGAAACATATGGCAATGGTTTTGATTATCGATATTGACCCAAAATGAATTTTTCATGAGTCAACATATGATAATGATCTTGACGAGTACTCACATTTCATCCATTAGATGATACAATGATGGTGTATATTTTGTAGATCATTTAAGGTCTTAATGTTGGTGTCTAAAGTTCATTTCAACTATTATTCCTTCCATCAATTAATATTAATCAAGTATAGATATGCTTTTTTCTATATTTAGTTATATGTATTTCAAAATTATGAAATTTCAAAATTTCAAAATTTCAAAATTGTGCATCTATATATGGTTTTTTTTTCCTATTTTCACTATTCAATGCAGTATGAATAATACATATTCTTTATTTGGTTCCTATTTAGTCATGTTTATACTATTGTGTTAAATATATGTATTGTTAAATTAAGCTTTCGATACCTTAATTTTTTTTCTTATTTCTAAATTTTTCCTAATGAGAGAGAGTCATTATGCATGAATAGGGAGAGTCTCTAACATTAAACTGAGTATTCTACAATAAATTGGTCAAGTAATCATGACAACAAAAATGTACAACTAGGAAAAACACATTGGTGACATGCTAAATATGAACCAATATGAATGTGAAAATTCTAATTAGTCCATTTGGCTCCCCTCTTTAATAATTTGGCTAGACATGAAACAAACTTCACTAATTAGTCCTCCAGAAATATTTAAAAATATTCCAATAGATGGAGAGCACCTCAACACATACAAACAATGTTTCCTCCCTTATCACACATTCAATTGTCCGTACAAATAGTTGAAGTTTGATATGTTGACTCTTTAGATGTAGAGAAGCAAGAGATTATGTATAAGCCTACAATTGAACAAATATATATATGATCAGTTAATAATATAACATAATATTCCCAGTTCCACCACAAGCATGAGAAGAACAAGGGGATATAGTTTTACTCCTTCCAGATGCTGAAAAAGAGGAAGAAAGGGAAGCATAATTATACACAACCATTTAAAGTTCACCTCTTAGTACATGTGACATAATCTCATAAGAATATTGCATGATAAGACTCACGGAGTTGGAAAACAACAGGACATAAACATATACAATAAATGTGAATGAAATATTTGTAGGTATTCAACTAGAAGGCCCACAACAACAACAAAATATACACTCAATTACATGAAATTTTTTTGAGGATACACTATAGAGGGTAGAAAAGAAAAGAAGCCTAGAAAATTAGCACAATTTCTAGTATAATTTGTTCACCCTAGTGTCTTGCAGTTTCTTGGACATGGAAAATATGTATTCATTGAAATATTACTATAGAAAATTATGGTAGTTCAGCAAACACAGGAACATAAAAAATCAACACTAGACAACCTCAACATAAAAAGAAGTTGATCATAGGTATAGAACCAAGGATAGTTGATTGAACCCAACAGGAAAAAAAAATTGAACATTGATTTGACTTGTGATTCACCCCATGTTAATACAATAATATTTATAGAAGAAAATGATGGTCAAGGTGAAACCTGATCCAAATGATGGTCAAGGTGAAACCTGATCCATGGAGACTGATACTGATAAAGTTACCTCCAATCATTCTAGGATTCATGACATATTGAGTTGGATAGTAGCAATATTCAGCTCTAAAGAGAACAACATGAAATGGAGATTTGGTTGGAATGTTATAACTACGAAATACACCAGCATAATATAAACATTCCAATAAGAATTAATGATCCACCTTTTGGAGTCCAACAATTAGTATCTAAGTCAATCAACCAAAAAATATATATGCCTATAGTTATGCTAATCACCATAGTTATAAGTTAATTATTAGGTTGATGGAAGATATTTAAACCCCATGGAATATGTTGGAACATCCATAATAATATTGACATATTTCATCGCGAAAATGTTCCACTCATATTTTTTGTTACTGTTGAAATATTCATGCAATTTTTAATTTTTTTTATAAATAAGCACAATATATTTTGTAATAAAGTTACAATTTAGTTCATTTCTATTGTTTATTTAATCTATGAAATGTGATAGCAATAATGGGGTGCCCATTTTGATGGTTGTCATGGATTGAATTCTATTTGCAGTTCGATCCATTTGATTTATATAGCTTCCCTAGTCTGTCTTAATTTAATGTTAATATTTTATTTTAACTCAAATTGGAAATAAATTCCAAAATATATATGCCTATAATTATGCTGATAGTAAGAATAGATCTTCCATAGTTACAATTTAATTATGAGGTTGATCGTAGATATTTAAATCCCATGGAATATGTTGGAATATTCATGGTAATATTGACATATCAATGATAAGATTTATATCCAAATTAGGTATACTCTTTTAATTAAATTGTCTCAAATTAATTAATTTAAGAAAATGGCATATCAACACATCATATTGGGAATGTGGTATTTCTAAGTAGAAAATGGCATATCAACACATCAAATTGGGAATGTGTTATTTCTAAGCCATGGTAATGTAAGAAGAAACGTTTCCAACTAAAGGCTTTCCATAATAATAGTGGGGTAAATCTACATGGATAAACATACTTTTATATATTATATAACTCCAATAATAATAACGGGGCTAGTGTTTTAATTCTTATAATAGATTGATGGCTATAGAAATGTTCAATCCATTTAATTATATTGTCACAATAGTTATATTAAAACCAGTAAATCATTTTATAGTCAAAATATTATATATATAGTATATTTTAAATTAATTTTGAAACAAATTTTTTAATTAAATTGAAATTGAATAGATATCATAACTACGTTTTAAATGAACCTCAACCTTCTATTAAAAATATTAATTATTCATTATTCAATCTACATCAATCTATTTGATTATTAATAATTAATTAATTTATAGAGATCCTATTATATGATTATACACTATCAACATAACAAGATTAAGGAATCATAAATATATTTCACAAATTTATTTATATGTATTTTGATTTTGTAATTATGTATTCCCATTTTTTTCATCACTATATATATATATAATATATATATATATATATATATATATATATAATATATATATATGTGTTTTTCTTTTCTATTTTCTTTTGTTTTGTATTTGTTTTCACTTTGCCTATTTAATTCTAAGTTAAATGTTAAGTCTTTCTATTGAAATCTAAGGCGTTGTTGAGTTCAATGCAATGGCTTTCACTGACTTTCATTGATATGTACAGTCTATGAAATTTTTTTGTATTGAAATTATGAAAAGCTCGAATGCATTCCCATTTATTTCTTTAGGAATGGAATTTAAGGGATACAAATCAACATATATTGAAACCATTATACACATATTAATGTTTCTTTAAACTCATTGTTCATGAAAATCCCCCTTTGAATGAGAGAGGCATATGCAAATCCCCCTTTGAATGAGTGTGATATATGCAAGACACCTTCCACGTGATTTGGAAGAGAATGGCATTACAATATAAAAATTTATTTTTCAGTGGTTATTGACAAATTAATGAATATATTTTAGGAAAAATATTAAAATATATGGAAATATAATAAAATAGATACACACTGAATGGGAAAGGTAGTACTTTTCATTAGGAAGGAGATAATTGTTCAACATTACACATTGTTTAGGAGAGGTAACACCTACATCACCTTCTATTAAAACTGTTCTACTAAAAATGTTCATACGCTTATTATATATGTACAGTCACAATTCCTTAGTTCTCACTATGATCAAAATAAGCCATGAAGGTGATATAATCTTGGACATGCATAAAAAAAATTTACAAAATAAAATAAGCATCCATTGTTTCCTTCACTAAATTGTAATATAATTACCCTTATGCTCCTAAGTTTTCTTTCATCATTTCAAAGAAAAAATATCATAAAATGTACACACCCTTCTTATTTAGGATTTTCATGAGGACTATGTCACAAAGGCTCACAACATGAAAACATTAAATGACCCACAACTTTATTCCTTGCTAATTATTCCACATATGTCAGTTTTATTCAACAATGTCTCATGTTATTCATCTCTTTTACTCACTTAATTCTTTTATTTATTTTCCACAACTATGCCATGTTTTTTCTTTCTTCTCGAAGGGTTATATCTAGTAGCAAAAATTTCAAGGATGGAAATTTATTTTAAAGCTTATAAATCTTTTGTAACACTAGTACTCCATAATATGCATAATGTAAACTTTTTAATGATATTTTCATAAAAATATTGAGATTTCTTATGATTTTTAAGTTAAAATGATTTTAAAGCATTAGCTTTGAGCAAATAAATTAAAAAAAAATGTCTAAATTGACAACTATTTTTTATTTTTTATTCTGACAAACCTTGGAATATTAACCCACTCTAAATATTACCGCAAAAAAAATTCTCTACTAAGTGGAAAATTGTCGGGCTTATCTACATTGTAACATTGTTTACTCTACTGAGAGCTCATAGACTATCCATCAATATTATCCTATTTTTCAGTCTACTTAGTCATGCCCCTTCCTCTTCAAGGGTGATTTAATACCCAAAGAGTGAGAACTCAACACGTTTCTATTTTTATATCTCACTACTTTAAGCATTAAATATGTTAATTGAGTACCTTACTAAATATATGTGGGATTTGCCACTTCCTTATTTGTGTGGGTCTATAGCTATGTATAATAATTTCTAGATTCTTATTTTTCTAATATTATTATTGGGATAACTTTCACCTTGTTCACATTCGCTAACAATATAAGAAATCTATTATTCCTTGTTCACATTCTCTAGCAAGGCCCCTTTATTCATGTAGAAAGGTTGGACATATATATTTTAGTTTGTTTAGTCCTATGCATTTTCCTTATGCTAATGGAAATAAATTTATGAAGAATTGTGTTGATGATTACACTGGAATGTGTTGTGTGTACTTCTTGAAAAGTAAATCTCAAGCTTTCAAAACTTTTAGGGATTCTCATGTAGGGATTGGATATGAAATATAATCACATATTGGCTCTCTCCATGCTATTAATGGAAGATAATGTACTCTAATGAATATGAAAAATATCTCTGCAAGCGTGGGATTCAACATCAGAGGATAGTTCCATACAATTCTCAACAAAACTATGTAGTTTAAATAATGAAAATTACAATATCGAATATGGTTTTCTCAATGAGGTTTTTCAAAAATAGAACATTGAATTTTTGAGATGATGTGATTCTATGTGCAATGTATGTGAAAATCTTATGTCCATCACATGCTCTTAGAAACAGACTCCTTATAAAAGGTGGTATGGATGAAATCCTTAAGTAAGCCATAACAAGGACTTTAGCTCCTATACATTCACATATGTTTGTTATAGTATAGCCATTCTTGCATATTGGGTATATTATTGTATGCTTTATTTCTAACTTTTTGGTTGCCATGTATCACACATTGAGTATACTTCCCTCAAAGGATTTCAGAATAATTTCTATTTTTCTCAATGATTTCAAAATGAACTACCCTTCATACATGCAGTGCCTTCCAATATTATACAATCTTTCTATAATTATCACTCTATGATTAAACCGTAACTTGATTCTCATCTCAATATAATTTTTCTTTGTAAAAGCATATATGTACAATACTAATGTTATTCCCTTTACAAAAAAATATCAGATCCAAGGATGTCATCTATGTTACTAAGGTTAGACTCTACTTATCTCAAAACCCTCTGTAACATTATTTTCCTGATTAAGTTAGAGTGATTCCAATCCAAACTAAGGAATTCCATTCTTATGTGTGTAGGTTAGTCTACGACCAACTTGGGTTATCTTATGACATTATTTTTGGGTCAAAATTCATGCAAGTTTTTGTGCATACTCTTTGGCCTTCAAGTACTTATCCAGCGGTTCCCCTTTATAGGGTTTTAATGTCAATTTCGATTTTTGGTTGATGCTCGCCACAAGGAAATTTGATGTCGTTTGACTATAAAAAATAGCCTTATCTAGCTAGGGAATTTTCCAAAAGGACCGACACTCAAAATAATGCATGTATATCAATTTCAATTCCATGGATTTACCCTCTCTTTGTTAGTGATAATATTTAATTATGAGAAAATAGTTTTCGCCATCATATAGCTACAACAATGTAAATCATTCTTTTTATTCATAAAAACAATTTATATAATCTATTACATGTTACTGTGTGTAATGAAGTGGTTTCATCAAAAGTTTACAATACTATAATATTTGTTCCATTTATATTCTATGAGTACACATTAGATATTTGTGTCAACTCTGTATTTTTTTTTTGCATAATGATTGTATCTAATTTACTATTACTATCATTTTCTTTCAAGAAGAGAATACACAAATTAGGAAAGAGGCATGTTGAACCCTTGTTATGGGATTTTGAGAAGGTGTCCATTAGGCCCTAGTATTACTTTACCCAATACTGCTTGTTCCATGGCCAATTGCTATGATTCCAGTCATTTGACCTATAAAAAGTGAAACTAGCTATACATTTATTTTTCTAAAAAAAGGATAGACTACTAAGGAAAACCACTCAAGAATAAAATAGAACCTAAAAGAAGCAAATAAAGGATGCATCTAAAGATGATAACAACTAATTATGAAGACAACACAAAAATATACATATGATTAACATACCTTGTAAGTAAAAGTAGTTTTAACAAATTGGAATAGATTCTCTTCAACTCAATGTAAGATGAGATGGTGAAATTATGAAAAAAATAAAATGCAAAGGATATACCATAGTGTACAATTGTCATGAAGACAACACGAAAGAACATTTTATCATAATCCTTCAATACGTCACACTAACTCTTGAATATGACAACATAACAAAATTCCATAAGAATGATTCCATTTCAATTCTTGTTGCACTTCCAATCAATCAAACTCACAATTCACATCAATGAGAAGACCGCTATGATACCAAACTTGATCCAAATCTCTTTAGATATTGGAATTATCCAAGATCTTTTACTTCTATGATGCTAGTAGAATTGCATTTAAAAGAGCATGATATACCACTAGTGCATATTGTAAAGAATATGAAACATAACAACAACCATCAAATCAATGAGCAAAAGCACATTGATAATGGAGTTCATCAATTGTGGGTTACGTCTCCGGGCCCAGTGTCAAGAGGGTGGAGGTCACTTCCTTCATGCTGCAAGATGATCATGACTACATAGTACATTCTATATCATTACAAGGAAAAATACATTTAAACCGAGTGGCGTGTCTCTCCATGAGATTTTATCCCTATAGGAACCCTCACTCAAATGGGTCCTCCTTCAGCATGAGAAGCTAAAACAATTTCACATAATGTGACAAGAAGTATCCCTCAACATAATGGTAATCAGGGATCTCAACAATAAGGACATCAACTTAGGAAATCATGAAGAAAGACATAACATGACTGCATCATATACCTCCACTTTAAAAGATTGCCAAAAAATTAAAACCTCAGCCGCTGAAATGGGCTACGCCATTTAATTCCTAGCGATGAGTGGTGTAAAATGAAATGTGAACTTGTCTAATTCTGACACTGTTAAATTTTGGACCCTTGGGATATTGAAGATTCCCCTAGAGATTCATAACTGAAGATGGTCAGGAAATCTGGTGCTCATATGAAGATTTGGAGCATACTAATGTGCTCCTTGTGAAATTCTGTGAGAAATGACTATAAGGTTGATGGCATTCTGCCTCGGTAAAATATCATCCTTCAACGGAATCTTTAAGATTCCACAAGATTCTCTAAATATTATTTTTCGCTTGGCACGTACATTTATGTTGTTCAAATGAATATTTTGTCTGCATGGATGGACTCCAGGTAAGAAAACTTAAATAAGTGACTATCCTCTTGTCGAATTCGGTCACTGGCACCTCTGGACCTCAAGGGAATATTTTAAGCATCTTAAGATCCTCCAAGTTCAGGGTTCCACACACTCTGTCCTCTCATGGCTCATTCGAATAGAAAGTTTAGGCATATATGTAAGTTTACGGGTGGATTAAACAAATTTTATCGTTTGACCTAACAGTGGAAGAGTCGTTAATGGTGAGAGTGGTCGATGGTTCAAACTTTGCCGCACCCCACATAGTATATATAGTTTTGTAGTCATGTTTTCTTATGGCATGCGGTTGGGTCCATTGGAACTACTATCATATATTTTGAAATGTGGAGGTGCCCAAGAGGCAGGCCAGCCGGATTGAAGCCCTGCTGCCTCCAAACTACACCATGTGTCATCTTTATGGAGGTGGGGTCAAGTCCACCAGTGTTAAGGCCACCCAATACATATAATATGTTTTTATATGGTGGGTTTCGGCGCGGGTGGTGACCCACTGACCCTTTTTTGGGTTTTCTTAAAATATAACAATGTTCTTTGGTTGGTCCGCCATATTTAATAGTTTTTTTTTCAAACAAACTTGTTAATTTTTAAATTTGCCGAAAATAAGGATAATTGGACAAATTAACCATCCTACAAATTCTCCTACCCCGATGGACGAATTCTGTGCATAGGGTCTCCGTGCATTTCTCACCTCGTAAAACTTGGCCACTTGGTTAAGTTTGACCAAAACTTTGACCACAAATAGCATGACCATACGAATTCAGATTTGAGTGTCATTTGCATAAAATCATGCCACAGAAAGGAAAAAAAGAACAAAATAAATAAACCTATACTAAATAATAAAATAGACATTTTAAAATTCTATCATTATAAAGCATCAATTTCCAGCTAATTAATTTCTAAAGTACATAAGTTCTTGCAAATTATGATAATTTTTTTGTGGTATATTTTTTTTAAATGTATTGAGTAGTTGTTCTTGCAAAACATTTATCATAACAATCATTTGTGATATTATACTTATTTCCTTCATTGAAATATATGTTAATTAATAGATGTTATGATAATTTGTAGAAATAAATGGGATGCTATTAAATTGAATATCAATTTGCACACAAATTTGCACATAAAATAAGTTAATACCCAAATTCAATTCGTTTAAAGCGTAATTGTTATATACGATATTTGTGTATGGGTTAAATGATTGTATATTTACAAATACAAACATACACACAAAATAAACTATAATCACAAACATTTGAAATTCTATCATAAAACACAAAATTGCAATTAATTATAAAAATATATTAATTAAAAATAATTGTGATTTTAAAATACACACATTGAGTAGTGGTGCTTAAAAAAAAACAAAAATACATTTTCATTCATCATGACATAGTCATTTACCAAAATAAGTGAAATTTTATTAAATTGAGCATAGATAAGCTATGCAAAAAATAAATTCATTTGAAGTGTAATTATTGCATTGCATACTATGCATGCTTAAAATCATGATATAAATTATTTGTATCAAGTTCTTCTAACAAAAGTTTTATTGTGTTCAAGAATTTATTAGACATACAAAAAAAAACAAATCAATACATTACATAAAATAAAAACACAAACATCTGAAATTTTACCATCATAAAACATCGATTTGTAAGTAATTATCAATATATGTTGATTAAAAATACTTTTCAAAGATGCATTGAATAGTGACACTTACAAAAAATCCATAGCCATTCATGACGTTATGGTCATTTGGAAAAATAATTGATTTTTTTTAAACTAAATGCTAATTTGAACATATAGATTTTATTACACATTCAATTAATTGGAACTGTAATTCTTGCATATTTTATTTGATGTGTGTAAAATCATCATAGAGGTTATTTGTATCAAGTCAAGAGACAAATTTGTGCAATGACCTTCCATACAGGATATTCTAATGAAAGCCTTGTGTTCTAAAATTATACACAAAAAAGAGCGTAAACAAACAAGCACATACATTTCATAAAATAAAGACACAAACATTTAAAATTCTATCATCATAAAACATCAACCTTTAACAAATTATAAAAATAAAATTAATTAAAAATACTTATAGAGAATATTGTGCATTGAATATTGGTGCTTACAAAATTTCAAATTCATTCACGATGTTGAAAAAATAAGACTTTATTAAATTAAACAGCAATTTAAAGATTAAAAAGTTAATATACAAATTCTACTAATCTAAAAGTAATTATTGTATATGATATTACATGTGTAAATGTATTATACACAAACAAACAACCACATGCAAACAAAAATGCATCAAACAAATACATATCATAAAATAAAAGCACATAAATTTAAAATTCTATCATCAGAAAACATCAATCTGTAAATTAATTTTTATATTTCATGTTTATTTTGTTTGTATTTATCATCATCGTGAGGGCCATTTGATATATTTTTAGTTTTACATTGAATGATCCTGGCTAGAAAAATATTCATGGTCATAGTCACTTCTGATGTTGTGATTATTTGTATTGTTGAAAAGTATATATTGATTGAAAGAAATCACGAAAACTTGTGATTTTCAAACATAGAAAAACTCGTGATGATTCTTACAAGGAAAATCCATAGTCATTGGTACTTGTGGTATTTTCGTGGTCATTTGTATCAATAAAGTTTATTGACTAAAAATATTTGTGAAATTTTGATTTTATACTAAATAGATTTAACAAGTTATAAACTCCACCGATTTTGTAGCATAAAAAATTACCTAACTAATACGCTAATTATGAACATACAATCACTGAATTAAATAAAAAAAATTGATTAAAATGTAAGATAAGAATATACTAATTAAAAAATCAAATTAAATACTCATAGGGGAACTATGTCAAGATGACGAGCTCGATGCAATGGCTAGGGTTTCCCAGTTTTTTTTCTTTCCCTATGTAGTCATGATTCTTCAGACATCAAATCCACCTTTTGCGTCATTGCTAGGACATGATCTCACTACTCACAGGTCTGATAATGGATTTTTTCAATGGAGTAAATACCAATTTCAGTCTCCTATGCGGGGATGGATACTGATAGCCCCAACCATCGGTAGTATCATTCACCAGATCATCGATGCAAAGTATTTTCTCACCCCATATGTACACAATGGCATAGAAGGAAGCGAAGGGAACCACATTCATGATTTCGGAATGGGCCTATGTAGGATTAAGGTGACTCTAGTGCAGAAATCTTATAATTGTCTGCTCTTAGTCACAAGGTAAATATCGGTCAGATTTAAAGGCAAACTTTTGGCTACAAAAGTGAATCTTCTACCTCTAGCACTCTATTTCATATATCTGTTGTTAAAGATACTAGATCTGCATATTCTCAATCCCTTGAGCACATTAGGTTGTCGAAATGGAGGAGTAGTGTTAGATCTAGACAGTCTGTTTTGCTTTTTGCCAATTTAGATTTTTACTCCACCAAAGTGGGTGGATTTGGTGGTATAGCCATCACTTATGAAGTCAATACTACCATGGAAATCACTCTCACTCTTTGCATCTCCGCACTTATCCATTGATTCGACTAAATATCCGTGTGACTATCAAGTATGGGCACTCGATCTGTTAGCCTTCCATTTTTTTTATCAAATACCAAAATGGAAAATCAATATTATTTTCGGTTCGGGCTACAAATCACATCAAACAACTAAAGCACAAAATCATGCATACTCTGGGTATCCCTATGCTCCTACAAAGTCTGATCTTCAGAGGGAAATCCATTCAGGAAGATGTGATGTTACAAGATTATAACATCCTCATGTCATCCACCATCATATTAAACTTGAGGTTTCGGGGAGGATCACCTTGACCAAGAAATTCAGTCGTCACAAGGGAGTGTCCGGATCTAGTATTCCCAAAGGAAAAGAATGAAATCAAGGGTAAGTTAATGGAGGCTTTTTGTTCATAAATATCCCCAAAGGAAAATTTGGTTCCCCAAAAACACCAGATCCGACAAAAAATATACCCAACCCTTACATAGTGGAAAAACTAAATCAAATTTGGGTAATCACTATAGATCTACCATAAACAAACTATTTTTTCAAAACATGTGAATCTCAAGCAGTACCATGTAGATTCAACAATTTTGGCCAAAAAAAGTGTATCTCTTCCATTGGATATTCACAAATTAGACAACAAATTTTGAGATTCACCTTTCCTCCACGGGCATTTTCATAGTAAAATTTGCATCGTGAGAGGATTGTGAATATATATTGCAAGATGGTCCATGGTTTTGGGGCTTCGAGGGACTTTTTCTCACCGCTTGGTTCCCATATTTCAACACCAATATAATGGTAGTATCTAAAATGTCAGTTTGCTTTAGATTGCATAATCTACCCCTACATTTATGGATCCATAAAGTGATAGAATCCATTAGGAACATATTAGTGCGATACATAAATAAAGATATGCAATTATTGAGGAACAAATCTACACAATTGCGAGAATTTGTGTGGAGGTGGACCTTAAGAAAGGATTGTCAGATCATATTCTCTTGACAGACAAGAAGAAGTGCTCGACACAGTTGCTAGGTTTTGAGAACACAACACTTAGATGCCGAATAGGTCGACAAATGGGATATCCTAAAAATTCATGTCTTGATGCCAAGAATGTGCCTGAAAGGAGGAATAAAACAAGAAATAAACCCAAGAGATGGCAATTCCCATAGCAGTTGCCTGACAAAGAACAGCATGCTGAAGAAACAGATCCTCCTACCAATGAAGAAGCCCAAAATATGCAAGAAAACGTACAAAAGGGGAGTGTTAATCATGAAGTTTCAAGAACTCCAACACACACACATCGAGGAAGGAGATGACCCTGTAGCAATGCAGATAAGGTACTCAAAATGTCATCATGTATCTGAAAGTTTGGATTCAGATAAGGAAAATCCCAAAATGAATGAAGGGACCCATCTAGCGCTTGTAACGACCACTCCTTCCTAGGGAGAATGCCGAAAGGTTAAAAAGAATAAATGGAGAAAAGGGTAACATGTTTACCACCATTTTGAAGTTGTATTTTTGGTCTTTGTGATCACCAGTTTTGATTGGCACCATTGAAGGAATTATCAACATCTACAACATGTAATTTCCTTAGCAAAAAAGAATATATTAATTATAAATAATTATAAAAGAATCTAATTTTCAAATACCTATTGAATAGTATAGTGGTTGTTACAAAAAAAAAAAAAAACTTTGTCATTCATGATGTCATGATCAATTACCAAAATAATGATATTTTATTAAATTGGACATGGATAAGTTAATGCAAGCATTCACTTCATTTGAAGTGTATCTGTTGCATTGGATACTATGCATGCTTAAAATCATCATAGAAGTTAGTTGTATCAAGTTTATAAACAATTTGTTTAGTGATCTTCCACATGGTATATTATAATGAAAGCTTTTTGTGTGTTCTGGAATTCGTAGACATAAAAACAAAAACAAGAGCAATGAAAAACAAGTAAATACATTACATAAAATAAAAACACAAAAATTTAAAACCATATCATCATGAAACATCCATTTGTAACTAATTATAAATATATATTAATTAAAAATACTTATAAAATAATTTGATTGTCAAAGATGCATTGAATAATGATACTTATAAAAAAAAACATGGTCATTTGCAAAACTAAATAAAATTTTGTTAAACTAAATGCTAATTTTAACATATATAGTTTAATACACATTCAATTAATTGGAAGTGTAATTCTTGGATATTATATTTTGTGTGTAAAATCATCATAAATGTGACTTCTATCAAGTCAATATTTAATTTGGGCAATGACCATCCATATGCCATATTCTAATGAAAGTATTTATCGTGTTCCAAAGTTTATATAAAAACAAGAGAATAAACAAACAAACACATATATTGCATAAAATAAAAGCACAAACATTTAAAATTCTATCATCATAGAAATTCTATCTAATTATAAAAAATCATTAATTAAAAAACAATGCTCATCGAATAGTGGTTCTTGCTAAAATTCAAATTCATTCATGATGTTGTTGTCATTTGTAGAAAAACCGAGATTTTATTAAATTAAGCTAAAAACTAAAGATCAATACTTTAGTATACAAATTGTACACACTGGAAAAGTAATTTACAAATGTGTAAAAAGATTATACACATACAAACATAATAAACAATCAAAGGAAAACAGGAGCACAACAAAAAAATACATAACTTAAACTAAAACCACGTACATTTAAAATTCTATGATCATAAAGCATCAATTTGTAAATTAATTTTTAAATTCTATGTTTATTTTGTTTGTATTTTATAATCATCAAGAGAGACTTTTTATATATTTTTAAATGCTCATTGAATGATTGTGGTTTAAAAAAAATCATCGTCATAGTCCCTTGTGATGTTGTGATTATTTATATTGTTGAAAAGTATATATTGATTAAAAGCAATCATGAAAACATGTGATTTTCAAACTTACAAAAATTGGTGATGATGCTTACAAAGAAAATCGTTTTTTGTTATTATATCAAGTTATAAGCTCCACCCATTCTGTACGAGAACAAATTAATTAACTAATAAATTAGTTATTTATTTCGTTTAAAGTGGTGTTGTTCATCATTATTAATCTCAGTTTATTTAAACAAATTATTAAATTATTAAATTTCTTTTTAAGTTGGAAATGGTTTTATATTAAAATTTTAAGTGAATTACAAACAAAATTTTAAAATTTTAAAATTCATGGTTTTCTTTAAAGTATTAATATTTGGAATGTCAACTAAGATATACATTCATTTAAGAAAATAATATAACCTTCACAAAAAAAATTTGAAATGCATTTATAATCAAATTTAAAATTAATTGTTTATTACTAAATTATCAATAAAAAGACATTAACATTAATGGAAATTTATTTATTACACTTCGAATAAAAAATAAAAATATATATATATATATGAGTTCAAAAAATGAGAATATCTATATATAATAATGCAATAATTTATAGAACATTTTATACAACGTTATAAAAATAATAACTAAATAGATGTTAAAACGAATTGATGGTGCCAACAATAGCCAACAGGGTGAAATACAATAATTAAACGGATGGCTTTTTCTGAATGCCTCAATCGAATATCGAATTACTCTAGCCCCAGTATTTCGGCAACGTCGGTAGTTTCTCCATGCCTCCCAGTCGTCAGAAATTTCAAAAGCTTCACAACGCGCCTAATAGGACTATGACGTGGTGATTTTAAACAATTCAATAAAAGTGCAGATAACTGGCTGGAATGAAGAACAGAAGAGATAGTGGAGATGGTGGCTGGGGTTCACGTGAAGAAATGAGAACGAGGAATTGGAATTTGCCACTTTCAACTTCCCGTCTAGTTAGTCTACATGCCATTGGCCATTATTGGAGGATGGGTTCTCAGTAATTGCAAGTGAGTTTTCCATTAACTATTATAGTTTTTTTTTGTTTTATTAAATTTTGTATTTATAATATGTTTCACGGATCGCGTTATAATATTTTTTTGGGTGTATTTGATCATATTAGGTTGAGAGGTGCGTGTCATTTTTTTGTGTGTCATTTTTTGTTGGGAGATTTTATATTTGAGTTTGAATTTTAGTAAAAGGGTTAAGTTGTTTAATGTTGATTTAGGTTTATTTTTAAATTTTTAAAATCTCTTTTATTTATATTTTCAATTTAACATCTCCATAAATATTACGTGAAAGTAATTTTAATTTTTTTGATTGCATATAATAACGTGATAGAATTTATTTTATTATTTTCTTCATTTTATTGTAAATTATTTCTCAAAATTTTAATAATGTAATTATTTTTCTTTCTATTTTATTATTAATATTTATTTTCTACTGTTTTTGCATAGGGATGGAGAATGAAGATGATTCAGAATTGCAATTTTTTTGTTTATTTATATGTTAATTATATTATTATTTGTAAACAATAAAAAACTATATTAATAAGATTTGTCTTTATTTTGAGGGAGGCGATTTTCCCTCTCTTTGAGACGTCAAGATAGCTATGGCTATGGCTATTTGTGAGGAATGTCTAGTGTGATTATGGTTATTTTGTTATTATTTTTTTTCTCTCTTCTTAAAGAAATTTATAAAAAAAATTGTGGAATGTAGTAAAAATTATGAAATTGTGATAATTTGTTCAAATAAATTGATATTGGTAATTAATGAACAATGAAACTTTAAATAAAATAAATAAATAAATAAATTGAAATTTCTTCTCTAACAATGAACTTGGGTTGTACAACTTCTCATCCTCATTTATCAAACCTTAAGCTCCTTCAATCTATGCGTCATTCAGTAGTCACCTTAGTCTTCCAATGGTGATGCATTTAGGGCCAACTTGGTCCAATCTCACACCGCCCTCTAATAGTCCAGATGTGTCCAATACCAAAATTTGCAACCTGGACCTCAAATTCGACCAGCAAATTAACATCAAAAAGAGGACACGCATACATTGCTTTCCAACACAATCCTGGTCCTCTTGTCCTCAAGATCTTAGCTTCTTGAGATATGGTTAGGGCACACCATCAACCCAAAATAGCTACTCCCAACTATATTTCCCTTCTGCAAACACATTCTCTTCTTTGATTTCCTTTCTAGACTTCCAAACCATTATTTTGGGCATAAGAAACCTCCTGAAAATACCCTACAATTCTTTGCCTCGCAACAACAAGTGATCTGAGCTTTCTAGAATGGAAGACACCATTGTTCAACTACCTTTCTCATTGGATAAACTATGGCTAGGCTAGAGATATTTTGCAAGCCCTCTCGACCCTCCAAATTACGCCTCCACCATGATGTTGTAGCAGCACTTCCCTGTGGCCTGAATAGAGATCCAAACACCACACAAAAGTAGCAAAGGGAATCACCCAAACTTACCTTAGAACTATGGCCTTCTTCATCAAGGTTATCCACACCCTAACATAAGAGAAACTCCTCCACATCTTGTGCCAAATTCATCCTCCTTGCTAGCTTAGGAGCTACCTCAAGTCCAGTATCTATCTCAAAGGTATACCTAATTTTATTTGCACTTTGGATGTGCTCTAAACATCCAAAAATTAAAATCTATTTTTATGCACACACGTCGATCCACAAAGTTTTCATTGGGGAATACTTTAGCCCAAGTTGACCTTCCCAACTACACAAATTAACCACCAACCACATATAAAAATTAAATTATCAAAGACCTTTATTTTGAGTGACTTACGCTACCCGTTTCTCCTCTAGGTGTTCTCTAACACCTCCAAGTGTCAAATCACACAATGTCCAATTATTTTTTCCCAGTTCATTTAGGTGCAAAACCCCGAGCTTGGATTCCAATCCAACATCACTTTTGTTGCGCTTCTTTATCCAAACACCCATCGCTAGGGCATGAAATACTTCCCAAGCTACTAAATCTCAACAAACTCTTAGATATAGATCCACAAGATTTCCTATTAGACTACAATTGACCATATGTTTATAAAACTAATTGAATAGGCTAACAGAATATTCTCAGTTGCACCACAAGCTTGAGAAGTGTCGAGGGATATAATTTTACCATTTTTAGACAATGAAAATAAGAAGAAAGAAAAGAAAAATTATACACAAGTCCATGAAAAGTTTACATCTAGGTACCTATCATAGAATCTCCTAAGAGGATTACAAGTTAAGAATTACAGTGTTCAAAACTGATTTAGAAATCAACATATAATACCGACTGACAAGAAATTGTGATGGGTATTTAACTACAAGCCCATAATACCTAGATAATTTAGACTCGGTTTGTTGAGAATTGTTGGAGCATACATAAGAAAAGGGTAAAATAACAAAGAAGCATAGAATTGCAATAGTTTCTAGCATCATCAATTGGACGAGACATCTTGTTGTAACTTGGACATGTCAAAGATGTATTCATTGAAATAAAAAGATAGAAAATGATGGTAGATCAGAAGATACCGGAAAATAAACTATTCACTTCAACCAAAGTTATCATAGAAAATGGAAGTTCGACAAAGACATAAAATTGATGATAGGTGGGTGAATGCATCGAGAAAAAAAAACAATCACTAGACATCAAATTGACTTCTAATTCACCTTGTGTGACTACCACAACAACTGTTGAACAAACGAATTATGAATATAAAACGTCATCCAAGCATGCTGATACTGATGAAGTCCCATACAAGAGTACTATGTCAAAAGATATATTAAAGGAAATTCTAGAGAAAATTAATTTACAAAAATATGTTACCACAACCTCACCTACAACTGACAAAAAAGCTCGTCTAGTATAATCAAATACACCCAACACTTCAGCTCCATAAATAGAGAAAGGCTAAAACAAACATCTAGTAAGAAACTTGACCTAAGGAATGTTTGAGATAAACAAATATTTGAAGTCGTAGAAAATTCTATGAGAGAAACCAAGAAAAAATTTAAAAGAAGGATGTTGGATAGAAGCAAGATTTAGTAGAGACAACAACAACGAAGGGAGATTTATTTAGAATGCTAGAACTAGGAAATAGAAAAGCTTAATATCAACAATCCAAGTAGAATTGATTATCCACTTATTACAATTAAATAGTTTGTACAACAATTGGTAAACCACAGTGAGAAACTAAGTTCTCATGTAAATATATTTCAAGATAAAGTGATAGCTCAAAGGAATGAAAAGATATCCACTATAATTCAAAAGGCTCACTAAGAATTTTCCCAAGAAAATGAAGAGTTAGAACAAACATTATATCGCACAACCCAATGTTTTCAATATTTTCCAATATATTTATCACTCACATGTGATCAGATATGAACTCAATAATTTCCAATTTGAGAATTGTGCCCCTGGCAAGTAACTCAACCTTGAGCAAAGTCTACCCATGAGAATTAGGTTTTACAGGAGAAAAATATTAATCCCAACTACAACACGAGCAAAGATAGTGGTTTAGGGAAGGGAAGAGAGCAAAAGTAGAATCTTCCAATGTTCTTAATTAGTTTCATGGAATTGTTAATAAAGTGTAACTATTATAACATGAAATGCTAGTTGATAAAAAAATGTTAGGGCGCATATCACTAGCTGACAAGGTACAATATTTGAAATATTTAAAAGCATTTGATGCCCATTAAAGTATAGTTGTATGGAAATGGTCTATATTTGATCAACATCTTCAATTTCATGCACTGACTACTTATCAAACAACATTCCCTATGACTTCAACACCAACACCTGCAATAGCAGAATCATCTTGATCATCTTCTTGACAACATAAATTCAATTTTTTGAGCCAATCTTTTAGGATGTGGTCTCTCTTCTGAACAACAACATCACACTCAGGAAATTGAAGTTGAATGCTCCAATCGGTCATCGAGGGAAGGGAAAAGAAGAGGAATTCACATTTTAAATCTTGCAGATGTAATTCAAGAAATTTTCATTGACCGCGAAACTATATCTGCTAATTAGCCAACCACCCTTCTGGATGGACACTTATTTCATTATAAGGATTTCCATTTTTTAATTTATGGTGTATCAAATTTTGTACAGATTTTGTAAGACTCCAAATTTTCCCTTCTTTGTCACAAAGAAGCAATTAAGCGTAGGAGAGATGTTGGAGTGGCTAGTCACCTTAGTCAACCATCCCAAACAATTCTGGAATTGATATTATAAATTTCATCAACTCGCTAGTCGAGTCAAGATTCTAAGTTAGATAGGCTAAATTGGTTTTGACACTTAAATTGTTGTGAATATGTGTGTGTGTGTGTGTGTGTGTGTGTGTGGAAATGTATGCATTAATATAAAGTAACACTTTGTTGGTTCTTTACTGCATCATTTATGTTCTTTTATTCCTATGTTCCTTATCTTCATGTGATTTCTTGTTTTCCTTTCTACTAGTAATAAATGGTCATTATCGACTCCACTACAATTATATATCATTTTTTTGCATTATTTTACTAAAATATAAAATATTGTAAAATATTGGTGCATCTTTCAATGAATTGTAAAATATTGTAAAATATTATTGAATCATTCACTTAATTAGAAAATCTTGTAAATTATTGGTGAATCCCTCATTTAATCTTTACATCAAGTTATTTTTCCTTCTGATGCATTGATTCTCTAATAGGAAAATAATTGTCCGATTTCTTCGCTTCAAATAAAGCGAGATCGTTAGGATTTTGTGGTTGACAACCATCTATCAGTTTTTTCAACTCCTGGGTATGTAACTATTATAGTAACTATTATGTTTTCTTCTTCAATTAAAACTCTGATAATTGTTGATCAATACACAATTTTTTGAAATTACACAAAATGTGCAATGGGATTGACTAAAAGACAAAAATATGTAATGAAAGTTAATTTCCTATATGACAAAAATTTCAATTAACACAAACTCATTATAAAGCCACAATTTTTGAGTTCAAAAATATAGCCCACAAAGAAATATAGCCCACAAAGAACCATTTTCATTACTTAATATAACATGTTATGAAATATAACACATAACAAAATAAGTAATGGTTTGAAAACGAGATCTATCACCCGTGTAGGGATTGGAGAGGAGGGAAAAGATGGAGAAGGCTCGCGAGGGTTACGGGTAGGGTTTAGTGAATGTTGCAGGTATTAGAACCTTGGAGGGCCACCATATCCCTGTTTTGGCGTCTACCCATTGTCGCGGGTTGATATACGTCGTCATCCCTCTGCTGCGTTTTTATTTCATTTACCTGGGGTTGGATCTGCTGGGGCGTTGCAGGTTATCTTCATATTGTTTCATCGACAGTCTCAGTCAATGGTATGCTCATGTTTTCCTGGCTGTCTGGTCAGGGTTATTTGTCACTCTCTCCATTTTTACCTATTGTTCCGAGCAGGGAAAATTTTAAGAACCCCCCCTAAATTTATATATATAATAAATGGGCGAATCTCCATGGTATATAGGAAAAATGGAAGGCGATTTTATCAATAATATAATATGCATATATAATTTTTTGGCGAATCTCTCACCAGGCATGGTGAATATTTTACTCAATTATAAAATCTTGTGTTTATTGAATACACAAATGAAATCATTTCATTTCTTTAAAATATCTTTTGAAAGTGGGTGTAGGATAAAATTTACCCGTGTCATTCACAGAAAACATGTGAAAAAACCTAATACTATATATAAAACCAAGAAAAATTCAAATTCATCACTTCTAGGGACCTCGTAACCAACCTGCCAATACACAAGTATGTTCTTGTTTACTGTTAGAAAATTACCCAAATTACAATCTGTTTACTCCAGCATATGTTGGAAAGTTATAGAAGGATGACTACCCAAATTACAATCTGTTTACTCCAGCATATGTTGGAAATTACCCAAATTACAATATGTTTACTCCAGCATATGTTGGAAAGTTATAGAAGGATGACTACCCAAATTACAATCTGTTTACTCCAGCATATGTTGGAAAGTTATAGAAGGATGACTAGTGCAATCAATCCATTCCTTTTAGCCCTGGATTTGTTTCAGTTTAAAACAGAAGTATACAAATATACTTGTCCAATGTCTACGCTTTAACCATTCACCTTAAGATGTTTTTACAATATAATTTTCTACGTCTATTTAATATCTTCATTATTATAAAAACCAACCTATATCCATCTTGATTCCACATCTACCACTCTTAGGGGGATGAAATCTATTTATCCCTGTGAGCACTCGGTAGACCTAGAATTAAGATGGATCTAAGATGATAGAATTTCCCCTTTAAATAGTCTATGCTCACATGAATACCATGGTATTACCATGGGCCAATACCATGGGTTATCATAAACCTGGAGCTTAAAAATTATTATTAGTAATTTATAAAAATTAATAAAATTAATAGCTAATTTTTATTTTATTTTTTATTTTAACCAAGCTAAAATTTTTAACATACATTAAGTTACAACATCGATTTCTACTCTTGATGCTAGTTTGCATATCACGATATTTGATACCTCTCGGGGGTTAGTAGATCCAGAGTAAAGATGGATCTATGCTGGTTTCATTCCCCCATTTAAATAGGCTACATTCTAGGTGAATACCATGGGTCAATACCATGTGCCATTTTTATTTTTATTAATACTAATATTAGGGTTAATAATGTTTTTTTGCATGGTATTAATAACAATCTAGTCCATGGTATTCGTCACATAGTATTTTGCCCATAGGTTTCACCTAAATATAACGCATTTTTTGAGTGTTCGCAAATAT
>APFE031385710.1:95237-112030 GCA_000404065.3 Pinus taeda
ATATTTGCCCACTAAAAATTTAAAACCCCTTAATTTCGCCAAAGGGCGAACATTCGCCCCTAAAATTTTCTATGGTTCCGAGTTGTCCTCTGTTCTGAGAAGCAGTTGCCGACATGGACAATATTGATGCTGTGGACTATTCCGAAGACCCCCTGGAGGGGGTATCCATCTAGCACTCCTAATTTCCCACGTTGTCTGGCTTATTTAGCCTTCGTTACATTTTGGTGGAATTGTCTCATTCGCTTCCTGTGATCCTGCTGGACGACCCTCCTACCTGGCCTATGCTATCTACCCCCCCGGCCTCTCCTGCCTCCCTGGGGTTTATCTTCGACTGCCTGGACCCTAACCCTCGTTTTTCCCCCTTGGTTACAGGAGAACAAACCCGGTAGATGACCCTTCTATCGGTAACCACGGATACTGCCAGTAAAAACCATTAGGTAACTTACGCTCCTCAATCTGGCAATTTTTCTGCTGTCCCGACACTTGCCGGTACTTTACCTACCTCTCTTGGCAATCTCTCCCCCTGATGCAGGAGCATCCAGCTCACCGTAATTGGGCAGAAAGAACTCCAACCAGGTTCAACAGCTAGTGATCGATTGAACTGTCAAAGTTTTATGGGAATAATTTTTCTTTTTATTTTATTTTACAAAATCAGCAAAAGTTAGATACCTCTTTTATTTTCCAGTTTAGGATTGTTT
The DNA here is from genome assembly GCA_000404065.3 of Pinus taeda. Lineage (NCBI taxonomy): Eukaryota > Viridiplantae > Streptophyta > Pinopsida > Pinales > Pinaceae > Pinus > Pinus taeda. The sequence goes on from APFE031385710.1 coordinate 95,936, forward strand.
TAGTCTCGATTGTTAATTAGAAAGTAGTCCATGTAATTAGGGAAAATAACAATCAACTGTTCCTACAAGTCTTGGAATACCAAATGAGTATAGTTATTGATAGAAGTAGAAGTTATGTAACCATATTCTGTAACAGTTAAACTAACTGTAAGCATCAACTGAAAACAGAGGGCTATAAAGCAAAAACAAATGTAACAGAATGGGGTTCAGTTCAGGAGAGAAAAGTTGAGTAAATTCAGAAGGAAAAGAAATAGAAAAGACTAAGCATTCAAAACCAGAGAAGTTATTGTCCATCTAAATTATCTGTATAAATATTTGTTGACATTCATTTACGTTTTCATCCTCTAACGAGCTAGTGTATCATCATTATTTATTACATTGTCATGGCTATTGTGTGAACATTATTCACAGTTGAATATAAACCAAATAGATAGAATCTTAATGAATTCAGAGTTATCAAATTAACAGTCACCTACTTATTTTACGCACGTGGTGAAGCAACAGTTTCAAATTCATAATGTTCAGTTAACAACGACCGAGAAATACAACCAGCCACGTTTACAATCTCTCCAACGTTCGAATGCACAGAAGGACAAACGACAACCAAAGCCGAATATACAGAGGTAACAAAACAACCATACACTCTCTTTATATTAAAATTTCATTTCAATTGTCAAAGAACAAAATCTACAGCATTGTTGGTAGAGCCAAGCCACATTCCAGAGGACAGAGACTATTCCAGACATAAATAGAGATGAATACGACTGAAGGACAAAAACCCATGCCAAATCGAAAAACCTTGAGTTAGGGTTTGTATCAGACAAACAACCAGAGGCCACACTAGACTCTCATACATTCTCACATAGAGTCGATGAAATTAAAATTACAGTCGAATAGCATATACAGTGACTGAATAACCAGACCAGGAGACGGGTCGTCCTCAGAAAACAATAATCATAGACAGATAACGAGTTTCAGGCCTACCCAAAAGACGAGCAACTAAAATAGCCAAGCGTAGGAGAACACGCCGCCCAGGTCGCCCATAAAGACCTGCAAGGAGCCAAACACAAAGTATTGTTGTATGGTGAAAGAAAAACTCAGGGGAAAACAAAAACCTGTAAGAAATCAACCTGTCAAAATGAATTTCTTACCTGGAGAGCGCGACCAGATGCCATAGCTTGAACAGTGAACGAAACTGAGCAACAGTAGAGAAAAGGGGCAAGTTGGGTTAGACCTAGAACGAAAAGAAGGGCAAAATTGAAACATGGAAGGATCATTTTACCTGTGTTGAATCGAGTGCGCGTTCCTGAGAAGCCTTGTGCTTCCAACCAAGACCAGTGCCGCTTTGTGAGAAGGTAGACAACCACAAATAGATACCAGGAAACGGAATTTGGAACAAAAACCTCAGAGAACCAGTAAGGCACACATAAATCACACAGTGAAAGCCATTTAACAGTGAACAGAGAGATTGAGTTCAGGCCACAATCGAATACAACCAACAGGCGTCACGACCACAGCTAGAAGCAAGCAAATTAACCAGAAAACCCACGCATACAAGAACCAATGAAGTAGCAGCGTAACTTACCAAGAATCAAGCACAGAACCACACCGAATAACCTCCACAGTTAAACAAATTTGCCATCAAACGAACGAACAGGACAACCAGAGGTGGAACTAAGGTTTCAAACAGCATCAAGAGCCAACAGAACCACGACATATTACATACAAGTTTTGTTGCAGAGCCGGATAAACCACAGCATTACGCACTGACAATTTCATTGCAGAACTAACAAAACCCTCGACGGTAGCAGAACAAAAGCCCAAGGAAGAATTGAGAGAATACATTAAAGTTAGGGTTAAGGTGTATTCCGAGGCAGAGTACTGCCATTAACTCCAGCATTTACTATCCCAGCTGCCACCAACACACAGAACCGCGGGCAAAGATATTTTGTCCGCCACGTAATCGATCCGGGTTGTCAAATAAAGCATAAACCATTGCCAAGTGGGCTGGGTTCCATCAGAGTGGTATCAGAGCAGTTTGAGTTGAAGAGGTTTGGGAGAAATGGATATAGGTAGACGAGGACAAGGCCAAGGTGCTCGTATAATTGCAGATGAGGCATTACGAGAAGAACTCAGAGTTCTTACTGCTCGACTGGAAGCAGTAGAGGCAGGCAGGAGAAGAGATCCAGAATTAGGTGATGTGAGTGAAGAAGAAGTGGAAGTGGCAGCAGATGGGCCTGAAGGTGACTCACCAGAAGTGAAGTTATTGATGTCTGTATTATTGTCAAACAGCAGACCAAAACCAGAATTACCAACTTACGATGGCAGTTTATCTATTGACATTATGTTAGATTGGATTAGCGAGATGGACAAGTATTTTGAATGCGAGGAAGTTAGTGAAGACCATAGGGTCAGGTTTGTAGCAACAAAACTGAAAGGATACGCAACCTTGTGGTGGGACAGTGTCCAGAACAAGAGAAAGAGGTTGAACAAACCACCGATAAAAACTTGGACAAGGATGGTAGCTAAATTAAAGGGCAGATTTCTGCCAAGAGATTACCAAATCGTGTTACATAGACAGGTTCAAAATTTGAGACAGAGGGGACTGACCATGAAAGAGTATATAGAGGAATTTTCTCAAGTAAATTTGCGAGATGGATACACAGAGGATACAACAGAAAGGACAACCAGATATGTAAATGGGCTGAGGATGGATATTTTGGATGAAATAAGCATTTTGTCTCCAAACAATACTGAGGAGGCATACCAGAGCGCGATCAAAGCAGAGGAGAAACTTAACCGAAGACAGAATGCCCGGAGAGGACGAGGGTCTACCAGAGGAAGAGGCAAGTCCTATGGCAAGGGCCGAACTGCCAGCAACAGCGAGGAAGCCAGCAGTTCAAGGACTTCGGGAACAATAGAAAAGGGAGATGGAACGAGAGGTGGCGGATCGTTTTAGCGCGGAAGAGGAAATGGCCGTGGAAGGGGAACTGGTTACCAGTGCTATAGATGCCACAAGTGGGGGCACCGCTCGTTTGAGTGCCCAGAAACATATTCAACTGGACAGTGAGGCGCGTATGTGGCGCAACCGGAGGAAGCAGCAGCAACCCCTCAAGAGGCAGAAAATTCTCCCAGAAACAGGAGAAGCTTTAGTGCTGCATAAGGTGTTGTTGAAGCCAGTTGATGAGAGTGTTGAACAGACGCAGCGGAAAGCTCTATTCAGGACAGTTTGTAAATCGCAGGGTAAGTGCTGTAAAATGATAATCGACAGCGGAAGCACGGACAATTTGGTGTCCACCGAGATGGTGGAGAAGTTGGGACTGAAGCATTTGAAACACCCCAATCCGTATCAAGTTTCATGGCTACAAAAGGGGCACCAGTTACTGGTGGACGAATAGAGTGAAGTTGAATTTCAGATAGGACGGTACAAGGATAAAATCATTTGCGACATTATGCCGATGGACGTATGTCACATCTTATTGGGCAGACCTTGGCAATATGACAGAAAAGTGACACATGATGGAGTGTTGAACTGTTATAAGTTCGAAAAAGATGGGGTTAGGCATACCCTTGTGCCTATCAGGGAAGAGAAGGAGGCAGCTGAAGTAAATGAAACTAAGGCATTGCTAATGAGTGGAAAACAATTTTTAAAGCAGGTTGAGAACAGCAAGATAAATTATGTTGTAGTCAAGAAAACAAGGACAGTTTTGTTGCATACAGAAATCACAGATTTACCTATAGAAATACAGCAGATGTTGGAAGAATTTACAGATATAGTAGTGGACGACTTGCCAGATAAGTTACCTCCCAAGCGGAGTATTAGTCACCATATCGACTTCATACCTGGAGCTAGCTTACCAAATAAGGCAGCTTATCGAATGAGCCCCAAGGATAATGAAGAAACCAGAAAACAGGTGCAGGAGCTATTGGACAAAGGATTGATCAGAGAGAGTCTGAGCCCATGTGCTGTATCAACAGTTCTCGCCCCCAAAAAGGGAGAAGAATGGCGGATGTGCACTGATTCCAGGGCCATCAATAAAATCACCATACGGTACCGATTCCCATTACTGTGTATGGATGATATGATGGACTATTTGAGTGGGGCAGCCTACTTCTCTAAAATAGATTTTAAAAGCGGATATCACCAGATTCGGATATGTGAGGGAGACGAGTGGAAGACAACTTTTAAAACCAATGAAGGATTATATGAATGGCTGGTCATGCCGTTCGGGTTGAGTAATGCACCCAGCACATTCATGAGACTCATGAATGAGATGCTAAAGGAATATATTGGGAAGTTCGTAATTGTTTATTTGGACAACATTCTTATTTTTAGCAAGACACGAGAAGAACACTTCTGACATGTGCGTAAAGTGTTGGAGAAGCTACAGCAGAACAAGTTATTGATAAATTTGAAGAAATGTACGTTTCTGCGGAGAGAGTTAATTTATCTGGGATTTGTGATAGCGGAGAATGAATTGAAGATGGATCCGGAAAAGGTAACAACAATAATAAATTGGCCATCACCGAAGAATTTGTTTGAGGTACGTAGTTTCCATGGATTAGCAAGTTTCTACAGGAAGTTTATTAAAAATTTCAGTGGAATTTGTGCTCCTATGTTGGAGACCATCAAAAAGGCCAGCCAACCTTTTCGATGGACAGAAGTAGTAGAAAAAAGTTTTCAGCTATTGAAAAAGAAAATAACAGAAAGACCGATTCTCAGGCTACCAGATTTTCAAAAATTATTTTAGGTACGTTGTGATGCTAGTGGAACAGCAATCGGGGCTGTACTCAGTCAGGAGGACAGACCTGTAGCATTTTTCAGTGAAAAATTGAATGAGAGTAGGTAGAAGTACTCCTCATATGACAAGGAATTTTATGCAGTGGTACAGGCTCTAAGACACTGGAGGCATTATTTGTTAGGGAACGAGTTCGTGTTGTTTTCAGATAATTCTGCATTACAATATGTAATGCAGCAACACAAACTTAATCATAAACATGCCAAATGGGTGGAGTACTTACAGAGTTTTAATTTTGTGCTGAAACATATCAGCAGACAAGCAAATAAGGTGGTCGACGCATTGAGCAGAAAAGCTTTACTTTTACAGGAAAGCACTGTACAGGTTTTGGGTTTTGAACATTTACGGGATCTTTATAAGACAGACACAGATTTCAGAGAATCCTATGAGGCATGCCAAAACCCTTTGATAAGGGGAAATAGTCCTTGGTTGGACTACAACATACATGAGAAATTGCTTTTTAAGGGAGGACAATTGTGTATCCCCAGCTATTCTATGAGGGAGAATATCATTCGTGAAAAACACAGTGGGGGATTGGCTGGACACTTCGGTATAGACAAGACCTTGGAGCAACTTAGTCACTTTTATTTTTGGCCAAGAATGCGACGGGACGTACAACGTTTTGTGGCTAAGTGTAAGGTGTGTCAATTAGCGAAGGGACATAGCCAGAACACAGGATTATATACGCCATTGCCTATTCCAGGAAGATCTTGGGATTCAGTGAGTTTCGATTTTGTTTTGGGACTACCAAAAACGCAGAAAGGTTATGATTCAGTGATGGTAGTGGTGGATAGTTTCTCAAAAATGGCACATTTTGTACCTTGTCGTAAAAATAGTGACGCCACTCACGTGGCCCACTTGTTTTTTAATGAGATTGTCAGATTACACAGGTTTACAACAACCATCCTATCAGACAGAGACGTGAAGTTCACGGGACATTTTTGGCGTACCTTATGGAAAAAAATGAACACCCAATTAAGCTACAGTTCTGCTTACCACCCACAAACCGAAGGGTAGACAAAGGTTGTGAACAGAAGTCTGGGAAATCTGTTACGCAACTTAGTCGGGGAGAATTATCGAATGTGGGACCAAGTGCTAGCACAAGCAAAGTTTGCTTACAATGATTCGCTGAATCGTAGCACGAGTCTCAGTCCCTTTCAGATCCTATATGGCATGCACCCTCGTGGAGTGCATGAACTTCGGGATCTTGGTTTACAGGAACGACGGAGTGTGGATGGAGAAGATTTTGCAAATGCAATGAGGGATTTACACGAACAGGTAAAGGCAAAATTACAGGACAACAGCTCGAAGTATAAGGAACATGCAGATTTAAGAAGAAGAGAAGTTCATTTCGAGGTAGGGGATGAAGTTCCGGTACACCTGCGTAAGGAACGTTTCCCCAAAGGTATGTACAATAAAATAAAGTACAAGAAGATAGGGCCTTGTAAGATCTTGCGAAATTTTTCAGCGAATGCCTACTAAATACAATAACCACCTGGAGTAGGCATATCACCTATCTTCAATGTGGCAAATCTGTTTCCGTATACAGGCGATCTGTTGGAGGAAAAGAAGGATGAACGTGGACAATCCACGCAGAACACCCAGGAAGACGGAGAAAGTTGGAAAAGACAAATGCCTTATGTCCAACCTCCTGAGATCGAAGGCATCCTCGAAACTCAAGTAGTTAGGCGTACTCGGTGGAAAAATTATTTTCAGTACTTGGTCAAGTGGAAGAACCGTCCGATTGAGGATAGCTCATGGCTTGACACCAGGAAGATTGAACGAACAGGAACATCGGTAGAGGAGCTCATGAACTGGAGTCATGATCTCTTTTCACCCCAGGAGCCTGATGTAGGAGCATCCAACTCACCGTAATTGGGCAGAAAGAACTCCAGCCATGTTCAACAGCTAGTGATCGATTGAACTGTCAAAGTTTTATGGGAATAATTTTTCTTTTTATTTTATTTTACAAAATCAGTAAAAGTTAGATACCTCTTTTATTTTCCAGTTTAGGATTGCTGTAGTCTCGATTGTTAATTAGAAAGTAGTCCATGTAATTAGGGAAAATAACAATCAACTGTTCCTACAAGTCTTGGAATACCAAATGAGTATAGTTATTGATAGAAGTAGAAGTTATGTAACCATATTCTGTAACAGTTAAACTAACTGTAAGCATCAACTGAAAACAGAGGACTATAAAGCCAAAACACATGTAACATAATGCGGTTCAGTTCAGGAGAGAAAAGTTGAGTAAATTCAGAAGGAAAAGAAATAGAAAAGACCAAGCATTCAAAAAAAGAGAAGTTATTGTCCATCTAAATTATCTGTATAAATATTTGTTGACATTCATTTACGTTTTCATCCTCTAACGAGCTACTGTATCATCATTATTTATTACATTGTCATGGCTACTATGTGAACGTTATTCACAGTCGAATATAAACCAAATAGACAAAATATTAATGAATTCAGAGTTATCAAATTAACAGTCACCTACTTATTTTACGCACGCGGTGAAGCAACAGTTTCAAATTCATAATGTTCAGTTAACAATGACCGAGAAATACAACCAGCCACGTTTACAAGCTTTCCAATGTTCAAATGCACAGAAGGACAAACGACAACCAAAGCCGAATATGCAGAGGTAACAAAACAATCATACACTCTCTTTATATTAAAATTTCATTTCAATTGTCAAAGAACAAAATCTACATCATTGTTGGTAGAGCCGAGCCACATTCCAGAGGACAGAGACTATTCCAGACATAAATAGAGCCGAATACGACTAAAGGACGAAAACCCACGCCAAATTGAAAAACCCTGAGTTAGGGTTTGTATCAGACAAACAACCAAAGGCCGCAATAGACTCTCATACATTCTCACACTGAGTCGATGAAATTAAAATTACAGTCGAATAGCATATACAGTGACTAAATAACCAGACCAGGAGACGGGTCGTCCTCAGAAAACAACAATCATAGACAGATAACGAGTTTCAGGCCTACCCAGAAGACAAGCAACTAAAATAGCTAAGCGTAGGAGAACACGCCGCCCAGGTCGCCCATAAAGACCTGCAAGGAGCCAAACACAAAGTATTAGTGTATGGTGAAAGAAAAACTTAGGGGAAAACAAAACCATGTAAGAAATCAACCTGTCGAAACGAATTTCTTACCTGGAGAGCACGACTAGACGCCATACCTTGAACAGTGAACGAAACTGAGCAACTGTAGAGAAAATGGGCAAGTTGGCTTAGACCCAGAACGAAAAGAAGGGCAAAATTGAAGCATGGAAGGATCATTTTACCTGTGTTGAATCGAGTGCGCGTTCCTGAGAAGCCCTGTGCTTCAAACCAAGACCAGTTCCACATTTTGAGAAGGCGGACAACCACAAATAGATACCAAGAAACGGAATTTGGAACAGAAACCTCAGAGAACCAGTAAGGCACACAAAAATCACACAGTGAAAGCCATTTAACAGCGAACAAAGAGATTGAGTTCAGGCCACTGCTGAATACAACCAACAGGCGTCACGACCACAGCTAGAAGCAAGCAAATTAACCAGAAAACCCACGCATACAAGAACCAGTGAAGTAGCAGCGTAACTTACCAAGAATCAAGCACGGAACCAGGCCGAATAACCTCCACAGTTAAACAAATTTGCCATCAAACGAACAAACAGGACAACCAGAGGTGGAACTAAGGTTTCAGACAACATCCAGAGCCAACAGAACCACAGCATATTACATACAAGTTTCATTGCAGAGCCGGATAAACCACAGCATAACGCACCCACAATTTCATTGCAGAACTAACAAAACCCTTGACGACAACAGAACAAAAGCCCAAGGAAGAATCGAGAGAATACATTAAAGTTAGGGTTAAGGTGTATTCCGAGGCAGAGTACTGCCATTAACTCCAGCATTTACTATCCCAGCTACCACCAACACATAGAACCGCGGGCAAAGATATTTTGTCCACCACGTAATCGATCCGGGTTGTCAAATAAAGCATAAAGCGTTGCCAAGTGGGCTGGGTTCCATCACCCCCTCCTCGTCTAACCCTAACCCTCCCCCTGTTCACTCTGAACCTGTTCTAGGTCAACCTCAACATCTGCCTCCTCTTTAGGGAACTAAGAATAAGTACAAGTGTTTCAAATCAAGGGCGGACGATATCCTCCTGAGATTAGAAGAGGATTTACAGTGGAGGGAGACTATGGATTTCACTAACACGGTTTTAGTCAGTCACATCAAAGGCTAGAACTACTCGGCAGCCCGTTTGAAGACCTAGTTGGCAGAGGTATGGGGTCACCATCTGGTTGACATTCCCTTTGTGTAGACGTTTGTGAGAGGATGGTTTGCGTTGAGATTCGCTCATGCCGACCACACAAATTGGGTCTTAGCCTCCTACTGGCACTTTGAACATTCCCCGGTACTCCTGAAGTGATGGACGCCACTTTTTGATCCAGAGAGTGAACAAATTGGCATTGGACCAGTGTGAATTTGGCTCCCAGGTCTCCCATTAAAATATTGGTCTGGAGATATCTTCAAGAGAATTGGCAACGCTATCGACACTTACATGAAATATGATAAGTCTTATATGTACATGGGAATAATGGCATATGCTCGTATTTTAGTAAATCTTGACACTAGAGGAGGATTACATGAGTACATCACTATACAGTGGAGGGATATTTCCCGTAAGAAGATCATTGAGTATGAAGGCATCCCGTATCGCTGCCGCTGATGCCACAAAGTTGGACACCTATACAAGGATTTCCCTCTCTTGCATAAGAACAGGGGTACTGATCAGAGTTTGGGGGCTGAGAAGCCCAGTGGAGACTCTAAACGGCGGGTTGAATCCATGGTACCTGATATCATTGATGGAGATGTAGAGGCCCTCCGGGGAATATCAGCAAAGGAGGCCCCTGACAAGAAACCTGCAGAATCACCCTCACATCTTCCTCCAGCTAGCTTTGGACCAGCTAAGGAGCTCTCCTTGTCTTTGGGTATGTTATTTTCATCTTCTGCTCTCACTTCTCCTATATCTGGATTCTCGAATGATAATGCATCTCTTTCATGCATGGCTTCATCCATCCCTATTACTTCTGCCTTGGTCTCTTTGTCTATCATGCGAACCCATGGCGACACCCCCCTTCCCTCCCTTAATTGCTCCCTTCCCCTTCCCCCTCCTATTACTTCCCCTTGCCTCCCATCCCTGATTTCATCCTCCCTCCTATCTCTCCCCTTACCCTCCCCCCTATCTCTCCCTAGTACCCTCTCTGCTCGAGATCGAAGGATAAGGGTTTCGATGCAATTGGGTTGGACCCTGTGATTCCCCCCTCCTCCCTGAAATTGTCCAGGGGTCGCCCATCAGAGCTCACTAAATCTAGACACGATGTGGGTGAAGAAGTTCCCCTCAGATGTCAACAGACCATTGTCAGGGCCCTTAGAGCTAAGAATGGCCCTCGGCCTCACCCTCCATGAAGTTCTTATCCTTTAACTGTAGAGGGTTTGCTAGGCAGCCCAAAAAGCTAGCCCTTAGGAGACTGCTCACTTCTTCCCAATTGGACATTAGTTTTCTACAAGAAACCCTATCCCCGGCTGTAACTCTTATTACTACTCTTAATTCTTAGCTGTCAACCTGGACTTTCCATGCTTCAGACATGTCCATGAGATCTAGAGGTATTGTTATTGGTTATTGCAACAAATCAATGGAACTCAGGAACTTATGAGGTGGAAGAGGTTTTATTCGCATGGACATTTTTTCCCGCTCTCTAGAATTTGAAGTCCGAGTTATGAATGTATACGATACATCTATGGACATGGCGACATTTTGGAGGTCCCTCCTCGACTCTTATCTCATGCAAGCTGACAATATCATTATAGGAGGGGATTTGAATTTCTCACTGGGTTTCAATGAATCCTCGGGTTACTCAGCACAAGTTGACGGTCTCTCGGACACTATCTTTGCCTTACTTGAGCAGCATCAATGGGTTGATATTCCATCTGCCAGGATTCAGTATACTTGGTCTAACAACCATAGTGGTGAACACCGCCTTGCAAGGAGGCTGGATAGGTTACTTATCAAAGAAGCTTTCCTAAACTCTCATCCTCGTATTAGACAGTGGGTTGGTATTGGAGGCATCTGAGATCATCGACCAATACTTTTTGAATTTGCAGATTCTAACCAGAAAACCAAAAGCCCCTTCAAGTTCAAGGCCTCTTGGCTCAAGGATCCCTCCTATATTCAATTGGTTACAAATTTCTTGCAATCCAACCCCATTATGGAACATGAGGATCACACTGCTGGCTTCATCAAGAAATTGACAAAACTCAAGAGGATGACTAGAAGGTGGGCACATCAGAAACAGATAAATGATGACAATTTTTTGAGGGAGGTAGAACTGGCCATTGCCTCTTTTGAGGACACATCTAACGGCACCTTCTTAACTCAAGAAAACAAAGATCTTTATACCTCCTTTGTCTTGAAGTGCTCCCATATCCTGAAAGAAAGGGAGGAGAGCTAGAGACTTAGAAGCAGGGAAATCTGGATTACTGAAGGAGATAACAATACTAAGTTCTTCCATAAATTTACTAATGGAAGAAAAGATATAAATACTATTTGGGAAATTCACAATGCATAGGGACAACTAGTAACTTCGCAGCAAGACTTAGCTAGATTAGCCAATGAGCACTTCTGCAACACCTATAAAGCACCTAGAGAAGTGAATATATTGGAAATCATGTGGGTGGCAAAACACTTCCCCAGGTTTTCACAGCAGGAAGACTTGGAGAATCTCACGATGGAAGTGACAAAGGAAGAACTGGAAGCAACTCTAAAATGGTTCAAGAAAGATAAGAGTCCCGGACCTGACGGATGGACCATAGAATTTTATATTGCTTTCTTTGATATCCCGGGGGATGATCTTCTCAAGCTTGTGGAGGAATGCAGAAGAAAGGGAAAATTACCCTCGGCAATCAAGTCCACCTTCATTGCCCTTATCCCGAAATCCGATTTCCCTTCCTCCTTCAATGATTTCCATCCCATCTCTCTTTGCAACTGCCTGTATAAGATCAATGCAAAGATCATCGCAAATCATTTGAAGCCCATCCTGTCCAGACATATTTCCACAGAATAGTTTGCTTTTCTTCAACATAGACAGATACATGAGGAGATCGCCACTGCTCAGGAGCTCCTACATACTATGTAGACCAAGAAGTAGAAAGGTATGATATTGAAGGTGGACCTCTTGAAGGCTTTTGATCGCACAAATTTGCTCTACATTAGACTACTATTGACCCACTTGGGCTTTCCACATGTATATATTAAGTGGATCATGCGTTGCATCAAGGACGTACCTTACATTGTTTTATTAAATGGAGAAGCCACATCTTTCTTCCTATCAGAGAGAGGACTCAGGCAGGGATGTCCTCTCTCCCCCCTCCTCTTTTTACTCATCATGGAAGGATTGAGTAGATTAATCATCGCTGCCTGCAATAGCAATCAATTGGTTGGCATAAAGATCTCGAAGAATTTTTATCTGACCCATCTATTGTTCATTGATGACATTCTCATTTTCCTCAATGGCAGCATTGGAGACACCTCAAGTCTCCAGAATATTTTCAATCTCTTTCTATAGGCAACTGGAATGAATGTGAATGACGGGAAGTCCACAATGACCACCTTTGGATGTTCTCAGCATGAGACCATATTCACCTCTCAGTTCTTCCCCTTCACCCAGCTGAATCTGGAAGATGGTCTAAAATACCTAAGATTCAGGCTGAAGCCCCTTGGTTACAGGATAACAGATTGGACGTGGCTCATTGCTAAAGTGGAAAAGTGCCTACAAGTATGGTACCATAAATACCTTTCCCATGCTGGTAGATTAATCCTTATCAAAGCTGTAATAGAGGCCACTCATGTTTTCTGGATGACCCTGGCTTGGATACCGAAAGGTATTCTGAACAGGCTTCAAAGTATATGCTACAGATTCCTATGGAAGGGCAATCAACCGGGCATAATCTTCGCTTGGGTCAGTTGGGACAAAATTGTCATTCCTAAGAGATGGGGAGGATGGGGAATTAAATGACTTGATCTTTTTTTGAAAGCCTTAGCAGCAAAACGTGGTTGGCACCTTATCACTTCCAATAGTCTCTGGGCTCGGGTTGCACAAATGAAATACATCTGGCCAATGAATTTGACGGACTAGTTCAGACAGGTCCATGGAACCTACAATAACATCTCCAATATCTGGAAGGTGGTTACGAATGCATTACCACTACTACGAGAAGGCATCACTTGGAGAATAAACAAAGGAAATGTTGTTCGTATTGGCACTAATCCATGGGTTGGCTATGGTAATGCACATAGACTACCCACAGATCTGATTAGGTACCTTAACAGTAGTGGCATCACTCATATTAAACACATTGGAGATAGAAATAATTCCTCCTTTCTTCGGCAGGCTTGGAAATCGGCCCGAGATTTGGACATTCTCGAACCCTGGCATCGGGATTGGTAAGAATATACCGAAGCACTCACACAGGCACATATCTGTTTGATAGATGAACCGGATAAGCTCATATGGGCTTTCGCTAAACATAGTACATACTCTCCTAAAGAAGGCTACATCAGACTTATGGAACATTACAAGCCTTAGTACATCAACCCGATTTGGAGATTACTCTGGAAGCTAAAGGCAGCGTCCCGGTCCTGTCTACTGTTGTGGAATATATTTTTTGACAAGATCCCTACAGGAACTAATTTGATGAAAAGGTCATTTAATGGCCCTTTTCGGTGTCATTTATGTCAAAATGACAAGGAGAGTACAGATTACCGGTTCCTACATCGCCCATCCTCACAAGATTATTGGAAATGTATCAACGCACATTATCCCTCCCTAAAAGCTCGGCAAGGGCACAACCTCCAGAATGCCTGGAGTTCCTGTTGTCAAGACCATTCTAGAAAAGCCAGGAACATGTCTGTCCTTGCCTGCTAGTCTATTTGGATTGCCTGAAACCTTTCTATTTTCAAAGAAAAAGCCCCTCTTTGGCCGACCATTCTGCTCCATACAATAGCTGATTTTGATCTTATTCCTGAGGAAGACACCAACACCCCTCCCCACACCATTATCCCGGAAACTATAGACAAATCAAAACCGTGGGCTTATTTTGATGGTTCCACACAAGAGACAGGATGTGGGGGGGAGCCATCCTATTTCTAAATGAATCTCACTGTTATAAGATTCAAATAAATCTTGGCAGGGGTACAAATAATTATGCTGAACTCTGTACTGCTAAACATCTCATACATTTTGCTTTAGAATAGCACTGCAGACATTTACAGTTATTTGGCAACTCCAAAATCATTTGCAATTGGCTTAATAATGCATCCCATTGCAATGCTTACTCTTTGACACATATATTAGATGAGGCACAAAGATTGATATCTTCTTTTCATTCTTTTGTCTATCACCACATTTACACAGAGCAAAACACGGGGCCAGATTAGCTATCAAAAGTGGCAACGCATAGACAAGGCAATGACTGGCTGATACAGGAGGAAATTGATGGGTACTACCATCAATACTATCACAGACCTTTTGTGGAACTTGGGCAGATTGTGCTATAAGACCAAAGCTTTATTATTGTATATATTGTTTAGGAGTTCATACATGAACATATAGGTTTTGATATCCAGTATATAGTTTTTCTCTCTCTGCGAAGAGACAACACAATTTTGGAGACATAATATAGTTGATTATAGACCCCCTGTGTGGAGATACAACATATATGCTTTTCTAGCTATTTTGGACAGTCCTATGTATTTCTTGATCAGAAATCTTGCCCCCATATGCATATGCCTCGGCATCTACAAAATGTAATTTCTTTTATATCAATAGAAATTATGACTTTTTTCCACAGGAAAAAAAAACATGTTTCGAAATATGGATCATCAAAGGATTTCAACTTGAAAAATTATAATTCACTAAACAGTCTCTCATCCTCCACTAATTACATGTATTTCAACCTTAGCCTTTCCCTTAAAAGTATAATTTCATTAAAGGAATGTTGTTCCCGAAAATAGATATCCTACAATGAACACATAGTAGGCTAGAGCATAGGTCATTTTTCCATACAAATATCCAAGTAGAACATATTTCCCTTTCCTGATAAATATTTTGAAACCAAATAGAAGATAAATTCTGGATTCTCTAAAACACGAAGAGGCTCAGGTCATCCCAGAAAGTGAACTAGAAATTATTTTATTTTCCTTAAACCATTAGATATATAAAGAAGTAATGATAATTACGCAAAATATGTGGAATACCCAAAGAATAAAAAAAGTCATATATGATTCCTAATAACCTATGTTTCTCATGTAAAGATAAAAAAAGAACATAAGGCTTCTTATTCAAGAAAAAATGTCAAAGTTAGCGAACACTTTTTAAATCAATGATAATTAGATGAAACCATACATTCCCAAACAAATGGTTCATTGAACGATAGAACTAGAACTATAAGTGTTTTAGTGAGGAACAAAATGTTAAAAAAAAATAAAAACAAAATATTGATCTTGATAAATGCTTCCTAAAAGAATTACTTATCATTTAATAGTAGGATATTATGTATGTGAAGAGAGATGTTCTGGATTCATGAGGCTGTAGCTTTCATTTGCAACAGTGGAGAATAGAGTGACAATTTAAAATTTGAATTTAAGATATGAATACTAAATTAGCTGTCATATCTCCACCTCCACCTCCACTTCCTCCTCCTCCACGTCCGCCTCCTCCACCCACTCCTTCTCCTCCTGCTCCTTCTCCACC
This sequence comes from Pinus taeda, assembly GCA_000404065.3. Lineage (NCBI taxonomy): Eukaryota > Viridiplantae > Streptophyta > Pinopsida > Pinales > Pinaceae > Pinus > Pinus taeda. The sequence goes on from APFE031385710.1 coordinate 111,559, forward strand.
TCCTGCACCATGTTCTCCTCCTCCTCCCCCTCCACCTAAACCTGCACCTCCCCCTCCACCTAAACCTCCAACCCCGCCTCCACCTTCACCTCCTCCTCCACCTCATACTCCACCTCCACCTTCACCTCCATTTCCATGCATCCTCCACCTCCACTTCCACCTCCACCTCCACTTACACCTCCTCCTCCTCCTCCTCCATCTCCTCCTCCTTCCCCACACCCTTCTCATCCTCCTTACCCACCTTTACCTCCACCACCTCCTACTACACCACAACCACCACTTCCACCACCTCGTACTACACCACAACCATCACTTCCACCACCTCCACCTCCACCTTGTCATCCACCTCCTCCTCCTCCTCCACCTCCACCTCGACCTCCACCACCTCCTCCTCCTCCGCCTCTTGGTCATTCACCTCCTCCTCCATCTCCACATCCAACTCTTCCTCCTCCTGCTCCTTCTCCTCCTCCTC
>APFE031385722.1:3761-15515 GCA_000404065.3 Pinus taeda
CTTGTAGGGGATGGGGAACAAGCTTCTCTCTCCTTGATTACTTGGACATGGATCTCCTCCTTAAAGATATAGCCTTATGGGGATGATCAAGGCCTCTTGTAACATGAGCTTAGCAATTCTCAGACTTTGGGACTTAGATTTGGGAGCTTGAAGAGTAGAATTACTAGCTAGGTTGTCAAAGGCAAAAGGACAAGCTTATATAGAAGTAGGAGGAGTAGATAAGACCATCCACCAGATTCATGGGATTGTCCTTATCATTAGGAAGCTTCCATGAGAGGTGGAGAAATACTTCCCTCCTTGGGAGGTTCGAAGCTCAACTGAACTAACTCAAACTGGAATCAGTTCATGGATAGGTTAGAAGGAACCTTCGGAAGTTTGTTTGTTAAAAACTTTACGCAACTGGGTTGGTGCTAGCGCGACTCTGACATAGAGCGCCAACTGGCACGCCCTCTTTGGAGGATTTCCCTCATTGGCGCGAGTGATACACTGATGAGCAACGCCAATGGAAAAAGGGCTATTTTTATGGGTATTTTGCAGAAGGTGTCTTCAGGGCATATGAGGTACATACTCAAGGGGATATAATGCAGGTGTTTTCAAGTTATGTCACTTCTCACAGGTCCCGGAACAGGTCCTCCAATGTACGGGAGAAGGGGTAACAGGGACGGTGACAAAATACTGTGTAACACATGGCGCGTTGGATTGTAACACCTACATTGATGAGTCCAAAAGGCATCTTCTGATAAGTGTATGTTCCCCACTTGGTCTTGAATGTTGTCTTCAATATGTCATCTGGATGTACAAGAATCTGATTGTATCCTAAAAATCCATATAATGAAGACATTAGCTCAGAACCTGCAACTGATTGCAATATTTTATTCGTGGTAGGCAAAGGAAAGTTATCCTTTTGACAAGCTCTATTTAAGTTCCTAAAATCAATACAAATCCTAATGTCTCCATTCTTTTTTTTGACAGGAACCATATTAGGTACCCATTTAGAGTGTCTAATTGGAAATATTATCTTTGCTTTCAGAAGTTTGTTCAACTCAGATTTGATTTGACTTTCAAGGTTTGGATGAATATTTCTGAGCTTTTGTTGAATTGGTTTGTCATTAGAGGTCATCGATATAGTATGTTGAATTACAGAGGTATCATAGGTCTTGATATCTGAATAATCCTAAACAAAGACACATTTATATGTTTTCAACAACTTAATGAATGATATCCTTTCTTCCAATGATAGACCAAGACCTAGGTTGACATTTTGAGGTTTTTCAGTTGTACCTAGGTTTACCACTTCAAATCTCAAAGTAGAACTTTAGGTCTTGGAGTTGGTAATCTTCTTAAATCTATCCTTCAAATCATAGAGATCTTCCATTTTGACTACAGACTTTGGAATTGGATTTTGATCTTGTTTATGGTTGATTCAAGTCATGTTAAACACTCTTCAATTTGTTACATTATCAGGAATGGATGGTCTGAAAACTAACTCTATGGAAAATCTATATGGACTAAATTCCTCTAAAGGTATAAGCTTAGATGCTGCATTGGAAAGTAAGTCAGCACTTGAATTTTGTAATCTGGGGACTGAAGAAAGTTGAAAGCAATGAAGTGAGAAGTAAGATTCTAGGCTAAATACTGATAATGTTTGAGATTCCCAGACACATAATGGATTATGTTTCTTACCTATTTAATAACTATTTCAGAGTCTCCATATACTTGCAAATACTTGACATTAAGGCCAATGGCTTTGTACAGTCCTTGAATCAATGCTTCATATTCTGTAGTATTGTTAGTGCATTGAAATTCAATCCTATAGGCTAACATGGTTTTTTTCTCCTTGCAGGCTGATTAGGATATATCCAACACCTGCACCATCTTCAGACTTGGAACCATCAAAATAAAGAGTCCAGAATAATGAATTATCTACAAATTTATCAACTAGATCTATACACTTGGAAGCATCAGTTTGTGAAAATTTTTCTGTCTTATATACTACAACATTATCTGGGAAGGGAGATCTTTGTGCATTGAAGGATCCCAGAATGATTAAGCTGAGTAGTTTTTGATGATGTTATTGGTGAAATATACTGGCTCATTGCTTCCCTCAATATCAATGACTGTATACTTCATGAATTTCTCACGGTCTACTCTGATTTGGTTAGGTTTACCATTGTGTGGCAACCACATGTGAGACCAATCAGTTGCAAAGTATCTGTGTAAATTTTTAGACCAATCCCTACTTAGAATTAAACCATAAAATTAAGGGATATCAAGCACTAGGATATCGATTATCTGTGAAACGTTTGGGTTGGAGGAAAGCCTAATTGAAAATAATATCAATTCTCCAAGTACCTCTACTTTTGTTTTGTCTAGTTGAACTATGCGTACAACATATTTTTGAGGTGTAATATTCAATTTGGTGCACACATTCCTTGGCATGATGTTTGAAGAGGCTCCTGAATCAACAATGCAATTATGGACGTTTTTTTTTGAAATCTCCTAAGTAAGAAGAAATGGAGGTGTATGAGAAATAGACCTATCAACTATCATAACTAGATCTGTGGGATTTACTTTGTTTGAAGATAAAGCTGGTTTTCCCATATCATAAGTAGCTTGAGTGACTAGAGCGGATGGTAAAGGAGCTACAGTAACTGATTTTAACTCTTCGAGTAAGATTTTCTGTTGTTGTTTGAGTTTAGTCAGTTCATGTAATGAAATATTTGCTCTCATCTTTTTCATTATTTTATATTCCATTGTATCCGAGATTACTAAAGTTTTGGAAGAAGCTGGAGGATATAATGGAATAACATCAGTTTGAGTAGTCTTAGATTTCTTACTTACTGTCTTCTTCTTTATAGGAGTAATAAATTTATGTTTTTGAATTGTTGTAGATGTATCAGGAGAGTTTTTACTTCTTGTAGTTATTGGCATAGCTTGTGCTTCCTCTTCATTTGGAAGAATGAAGTCCCACATTCCATTTAACTCAACTTCTTCAGTTTCAGCTTCTTCTTCGGTTGGTGAGTCTTCTTCTAGTTCTTGATCGAATTCAGCGTTTGAAATAATATTTGATGGTTGAGATGTAGAAGAATGATTTATTTTAAATGAGCAAAAAAGTTTCTTAGGAGCAGATGATTTTGCAACTTTTTTCTTGATTTCGACCATTTCATTTGACATGGTCTTTAACACCTTCTAAAGGCCTTCAAGGTCGAAAGGGTCCTTTGGAGCTTTCTTTTCTGAATCATCCCTAAATGTTACTTTCTTTGATTTCCTTTATTCTATTTGTGATCTCTTTTCTAAGGCAATAATCCTTCTTTCTACAAACAACTTCTTTCATGTTTTCCACAAGGGTGGCCTTATTGGCTCTATCTACAAAAATTGCAATATTTGAGGGAAGGGAGGATATGTACCACTCTATTTGTACATCTACTATAGGTTTATAGGCAGCTAGGATTTTTTTCAATAGTTTGTTAAATATGGAGTTGAAGTCTTTGATCCTTTCGTATGAACCTACTTTTAGGTTGGAAAGATCATTGATTAAAGATGCTATAGTCTTGTCATCACCAAATTTTGCAAGAAATATTTCTTGAAAAGTATCCCAGTTTCTTATTGAGACTGTTGGAAGGGAAAAATACCAAGATCTTGCAGATCCCTAGAAAGTATAAGGAAACAATATGATTACAACATCTTCATGTGCAACTCCATTAAGATTCATGACTAACATAAAGTTATTTAGATGTTCTTCAGTAGGAAGACCATCATCAGGATTATACTTAGGTAACCATTTTTCTGGGTTTGCTGGGAGAGCATTTGGATTAGCAGCCAGTACAACACGAGGATTTGTCCAAGGTTGAGCGGGTTGAATGGACATAACTTGAGTTGGAGACTGGGAAAATGGGAAGGCCGGTCCAGAAGTAGGTATGGATGGTGAAGAACTTGCTACTAGATTAGTACTACTAGTAGCAGTACTAGTTGAAGAAATGGATGGTTGAGAAGAGGTGGATTGAGTAGAAGTGAATGGGGAAGTAAATTGAGGGAAACATGAGGTGATTTCTCTAGTCTCTGATTCAGATCTTGATGTGGAAACTTTCTTATATTGCGAATGAATGGGAAAATCAAAAGGAGTTACTCCGAGCCTTTCACTTTGTAATCGAGTTAATACACCAGTTTCTCGTAATAAGGAAGTGACACTTTCTTCAGATGCTTCAGGCCTCTTGGGTTTCTCGACGGAAATGGATATCTGTTCCAATTTCTTCATCAAGAAGTGAAATTTGGGAGACTCGGGATTTTAATATGAAGAAGGTGGTTGTCTTAATACTTCAGGAGATGAGGGAAATGTTTCTACAACTTCAGATTTATGATCTGTAGATTTTGAACGAGATCTAGAAGAATTAGAAGTTGTGGAGGGGTTTTGACTCTTATGAACATTTTTCAATTGATCTTTAGATTTATATGCCATTCATAGTTGGATCACCCTCCTTCTAGCACAAAAATGTCGAAGCCTCATATTTTTGTTGCTCCAACATGGTGGATAACCACCCGGTCCAGACCTTAAAGACAACTCCTTTTCCGTTTGAAGTGGTGGCTCTGACTGGGGATGATGGGACTAGTTTCCCAATGTGGGTTTTAAAATGAGAATGGGTGGTTTTGAAGCGATATACGTTCTAAAAAGATATATTTTTGACATGTGATAATAAATATCATTCACGAATTAAACAAATATGATAACGTGTAAAGATAATTTATTTCACTAGATAGTTAGTGAAAGAAATGTATAAACTATATAACATATATTAATGATCATTTATGAAAATAAACACTTTCAGCTAGGCATCATACAATAGTGCAATTAACACATAACAAAAAGAACATATTCCATATATAATTCATGAAAATGAAATGTTATCACTAATTGAACAAAAACATAACTAATCATACAAGATAAAAGTACCATATGTGTGAGGTTATTCTCATTTGACTAATGACATAGATCAGCTCCTTTCTTCACATCAAATTATTCTCCAAGTATACAATAGTGCATCAACAAAGCAAAGTACTCTGATATTCAAAATAAATGACCATGTTCCATAATTTCATCAAGGCATTCACAAACTTACAGAAGTGCATTCTTTGCAAATGTTTTTGATAAAATTCTGGACCTTTTTCTAAATGCATGAGAAGGGTATAAATACTATCTAACTAAAGTTTAAAAATATATTATACAAAATATTTGAGGAGGTTTCAAAGAACATTCCTCTTAACTAGCAACTAACTCTAAAAATAAAAGTGATTTGATGAGCAGACATTATGAAGATGCCTTGCTGTATGCCAGCTTCTCCTTTAGATCACATATATAGGAAATTGATCTCACTTGAAGAGGTGCCCCAAATTGCGTTCTGACCTGTCCTATGAAGATAACATCTGTGAGAGGTGGAAAAATCCTTTTCGTTGAATGGAGTGAATAGTTGGGCATCATTATTTGGCTATGAGGTTTGACAAGGAATTGCCAATATGCCTCCTAGTCAGTCTTTCATAACTTTGTGATTGCTTTCCTTTGGGTTTTTACCTTTGCCTTCCAGTTTTTATCCGTCATTCAAATCCAACAATGTCTTTGGATTACCTTCTTTCATCATGTTGGTAGTGTGCAAAGTGTGATTTACTGCTTTTACTATGTTCTTTACCACTCCAACTGCTCTTTCCACTGCTAATTCAACCTGCTTGATCCGTGCATCCCAATCTATGAATAAAATGTCCTTATGTGTCTCCTCAATCTCGGGCAGATTAGCTCTCCTTCCTTCTTCAGTTTCTTTCCATTCAATGAATTCAGAGATATTTGTATTTAAATCATTAAATTCAGTTCTCTGATCAATCGCCTTATCCATTAATTGATCACTGGTAATCAGATAAGGAGTGGCATGCGACATTATCTGGCAAAATAGATCTTGTTGCTTTGATAGAAGGGAATTTAGCTGTAATGCCTCTTTGATGAATTCATCGACAATAGTGACATCTTTATATTTTTTCATGACTTCTTTCAATTCTTGGATTTGCATGTTCTTCGCATAGATGTTTGTTTCATGGCTTATATTTAATATCTCCATGTTCTGCTGCAATTGGGCTAGTTGTTCAATAGCTTGCTTGTTCACACTTGCCTTCTCAATTTCAAGCTGTTGCTCAAGCCACACTATCTTTTCATCCCTTTCCCTCAAAAAAATATATAGCTCCGTAGCTTTATCCATGGCGGCAGTTGCATATTCCCCTGTAAGCTGGGATAGTCTGGTCAAATTTTCAGCAAGATTGGAAGGAATATCCTTCCAGATTATGTCCATTGGTTCATTCCCTGGTGGTATTTCGAGTGTCTCCACCCTCCTTCTTTTCCTCTATCTTCTCACTAAAACCTTATGCATTGGGCTGTAGAACACATCTAAAGGAGGAATTTTAGTCACCTTTAGGATTAATTCCGATGTGGGCAAAGTAGGACTGATTTATGTATGCTGCGAACTTGTCCATTGCTCATCCATTGGCTCATACTCTGAAGTTTTCTGAGTTTGTAGAGGAGTGTGATAGTCCATGGTTTCCTGGGCATCTGTTGTCTTAGGAGTATCTTGTAGCATTCTATTAAATTGGTCCCATTCCTATTCCAAATTGTTTTTTTGACTTCGGGATCGGTATCTTTAGTTAGGTCAATTATGACCTATTTTTCGGCTGACCTTCTACTGGATTCAAATGTATTTTTTGTATCTTCTATTTTCCCTATATCATGGGATTTCCCTATATCCACTTGATCCTCTATGTGGGAATTTGGTCCTTTGTTGTTGATAGTTACACTATGCGTAGGCTTTTCATCAACTCTTAACAAATGCAATGGGATTGTTTCGAGCCTCTGACTTTTGAATTCCTAAAAGTTTTCAAAATATTCAGGACTCAAATTGGCCTTCGCCCAATCGAACACTTGTTCAAATGATTTAGCTGATTGTAAAATATCTTCAGAATCATTAGCCTCATGATTAAAGGGATTAATATTTATCGCAGTAGTAATATTGTGTGCTATCTTGTCTGGGTCGAATTGCCTCTTTGGTAGAGTATGGAGCCCATGGCTCTCTAGGCTTAGTGATTCCTTGGTTGCATGGTTAAAATTTTCCAATGAAAAAGAACCACACCAAATGGGAAAGGATGGTCACAATGACTTTTTTTTATCTTTTAGGGTCTTGGTTAAGCCTTTACCCACAGTCTGGTGAGTTATTTCTCTTGCTAGTAGCTTGTCGAAGACACACAAAGGGAGTACATGCGGGTCCATTGTACTGCCAAAAACTCTAATATATGTAAACCATTCTTCAGAAAAATACTTGCCTACTACAAGACGGTCTGTAGCGGCTTCTCTAGAAAACTTGGGGGATTTCTTATTGAAAATAAATTGATGCAATGGTAAAATGTGACCATGGCATATTTTATTAAAATGGGGTATATAATGGGATTCCCAAACCTTTTTGTGGCTAAGATGGATGGGGTAGGGGTCTTTCAAAGTCCATTTCCAACCCATGATTGAAAGTTTAGTACAAAAACAAATGGCATCCATGATATAGGCATTGAAATAAAATGGAGGAAGGTTCTCTGTGGAGGTGGATCTCTTTTGAAGGTACTCATAAATAACAGTAGCTAGGTTACCAAATAGGATAGTGGCCCAATTCATTATGTGGGAATTGACACAAACATGAATTAAAGGAATCCATTCTATGGAAAACTTGGTACTATTAGGTAATCCATATAACCTACATAACATATAAGCTACATAGTTATAGGGGTTTTCCAAAGAAGCTACTAGATACATACCCATTTTATCATATTTGAATTTGTTCTATAGGACCCTCCAACCCTAGATCAACTTGAAGGGTTCTTCATTATTCTTTGTGAAGATGTCCAGGTATAATTTTTCATATATATCTCAAGGGTCAGGAATATGATACATTTTCTTCAGGTCTTCATCTTTGAATGACCCCATTAGCTCCATATTTGAGTTCTTGAATTGCCTATATTCAATACTGAGATTTTCCACCACCCATCTAATCATATCAGTGTATGGGAGTATTTTCTCTCTTGATCCTATTCTGTGAAGGAAGGAGAAAGAAACATCTTTGAATCGGACTCCAAGTTTTATTGAGTTAGCTGTTGCCTTTGTGATAGTAATTTTAGGCCGCTTATCTTCAAGTTTGTTATATATGACTTCCCATGCTATCGCTCCTCCATCGGTGCTGCAAACTATATCAACAAATATAGGCAACATCTCTAATACCTCAGACTCTGTATTGCTCTGCTTCTTCTACTTTTGCATTGCCTTTCATAATGATATCTCTTTTGAAGTTTGCCTAAAATGAAAGAGATATATCAACGCACACAATGGAGGGAAATTAAGGCAAAGAGTTCTTTGAAATTACTTTGAATCGTGGGAAGATTTTGCGTGATATTTCTATGTTAACTAGCCATAACTTGAAAACATCAAGTCCTCTCCTCGAGCTGCTAAACATTAATTACTCTGTAAACCACTTAATATTTCATTAAAACTCAGTAACTTCCCACACTTCACACTTTATTTGCGCATCACAATTTCAAATGTTGCCATATAACGTTATTCAAAGTTAATAAGAAATGCGATTGCGAAAATCGCATTTCACAAATTATTAAGGGGTGACAAAATGTCGTGCTTTATCAATTTGTGATTTGCAAAGTGTGGTCATGTGTTATTCAAGTGTTGTGATCAGAAAATCTCAGCGGGGATCTCATCACATATCGCATTTCAAGATTTTCGATGGAATGTTAACAATTATTACATGGAAAACTGTGAGATGCGATTTGCAATAAGAGCTTTAAGCATGAGTTTGTTTTTGAAGGTTTTTAAGGTAAATTTGTAGAGTTAGCATTTATTTTCAAAGGCTAAAAATTTAAAAGGATCCCGATTTATATGTCAAATATTAACTATTACTCATATAAATGGGGGGTTGTTACATAGTACAACACACTGCTGCTCTCATAGTCCTTAGGATTAGGACTAAGTGCTTCATCCTACCCTTTTTCACTATTTCTCTCATAGTCCTTAGGATTAGGACTAGGTGGAAAATGCGACTCTCGATTTATTTGAAATTCTTCATCCTGGCCTTCATCACTGCTACTCTCATAGTCCATAGGATTAGGACTAAGTGGACACAGTGACTCTATTAATTTGAAATTCTTTATCATGCTCTTCATCATTGATACTCTCATAGTCGATAGGATTAGGACTAAGTGGAAACCATGACTCTCTATTAATTTGAATTTCTTCATCATGCTCTTCATGACTGCTGCTCTCATGGTCCATAGGATTAGGACTAAGTGGACACTGTGACTCTCTATTCATTTGAAATTATTCATGATGCTCTTCATTGTTGCTGCTCTCATAGTCCATAGGATTAGGACTAAGTGGACATCGTGACTCTCTATTCATTTGAAATTCTTCATCATGCTCTTCATCACTGTTTCTCTCTTAGTTCATAGGATTAGGACTAAGTGGAAGCCATGAATTTTTATTATTTGAAAATCTTCATCATTGCTGCTTTCATAGTCCATAGGATTAAGAATAAATGGAAACCACGAACCTTTATTTATTTAAAATTCTTCATCCTTCCCTTCATAAGTGCTTCTTTCATAGTCCTTAGGATTAGGACTAAGTGGAATATTTGACTCTCTATTCATAGTTGTAGAATTTTCGTTATATTCATCAATATGAATAGATTTGTTATGTGTGAATATGTTGATGCTTCACAAAGCGAAATTTTACTATTAGAAGAATCCATGCCTTTCAAACATAAGAGCTTGAATGATATAAATGAACTCTCTACTAATGATAATATATATCTTAAAGAATGAAAAATTCCCTCCAAATTTCCCCTCTAAAATTTTTCGCGGATATTTTTCCCTCCAAAAATTTCTTTTCATGTATTTTCCTCCATAATTTTCTTCTACAATTTATTGAAAAATTTTAACTTTTCTTATGAAATTAATATTTAAACTAAATCATTAAATTAAAATTGTAAAACTAAATCTTTTACCTAATTTTTTTTTTTACTTAAACTACTGTAACATTTACGAGACAAATGAATGTTTTGTTTTGTTTTTTTTTTTAATTTTTTAATTATTATTATTATTATTATTATTATTATTATTATTTTATTTATTTATTATTTTTAATTTTAAATTTTTATTATATCTTCTATCACACACTTTAAAATAAATTTCTATATTGCCATAACATGATTTATATGTTAATTTTTTATAAAAACAATTAATACCACATTCACCATGCAGTAAAACAATTTGTAATGTTCACTTTATCATAATTTATTATATTGCCATAACAAGATTTATATGTTGATTTTTTTTTTTATAAAAATAAATTAATCCCACATTCACCGTGTGGTAAAATATTTCCGTAATGTTCGTTTTGTCATAGTTCCCTATATCGACATAACAAATTTATATGTTAAAATTTCTATAAAAATAAATTAATCCCACATTAACCGTGCGGTAAAACAATTACGTAATTTCCACTATATCATAAATTTCATTATCACTATTCCTCACATCACATCGAGGCTTTTCGAGGTTCGTTAAAATACTTCGAGCGATTTTGTGGAGAAGCTACATTGTTATCGAAAACATATTCAACGAAAGATTATCACATTTGAAACGTTAGTTTCCTTTTTGTTGTGTGCAAGTTTTAAAATTCAATAGGTTTACTAGTAGTTATGTGTCAGTTGGGTTGTTATTTTCGTGTAAAATACCTGAATAAAAAATATTCCAGTAAAATAATACTTAATTTTTTATTAATGAAATTTAGATTTTTTTTACAAATTAGAAATTTAAATGAGCCAGGCTTACCCGACAACCCCATGACAGGCAGAAGGCTACTATGTCCATAGTGGGCGTGGTAGGCCCAATCGTGCCCGCTGGCGGCACCTACCCCGTGGCCTAGCCTGCTAAGGGTGAGGGATGATTCTTAGAATTGGGCCTCCACCCCCACGGGCCTGTTGGGCCACAGGGGTGGGTGGGAAGGGGTAACATGTAGCCCCCTCCCGCCCCTTCCTCGCGGCCTGATTCTGAGAATCAGGCCTCCACCCCTATGGGCCCATTGGGTCGCAGGGTGGGGCAAGAGGGGGCTGCACATTATTTTTAAATTTTTTTTTAAAGGTTATGTTTTACAAAACTATTTGTGATTTATGATAATTTATCATTTTTAGATTTTGTTTTGTAATTTATTGATTTATATATGTGTATATTTTGTAGTAAAATGGCATCAAATAAGATTTATATGAATCTTTCTGGAGCAAAAAATTCTAAAATTAAAGGTGGATCCTAAAAAAACATTGCTGAACAAACCAAACCTGAGCTAAAAACTACAGATATATCAAGTTCCTCAAATGATAAGAAGACGATTTCATACTGGAAGAAATCAAAAGAAGTGAAGCTTACAAAAATTGTATGATATTTGAAAGATAGAGAAGGTGAACAACAGGTGCAGATATATCCATATGTTGATATCCCTGATGATAGCAGAATTTATGAGGTGTTGGGAAAAATCATAGACATCTGTTTGATACTGGACACTGAGTGATCCAGGTGGATATTGGTGGCCACCTGCCAAGTCCATCTGGACCCCCATCATTGTTTCTCTCAGCATTTTCAGTTTCCTTAATTGTAGCACAACTTACTATTTTTAGCAGTTTTTCG
>APFE031385722.1:16052-41561 GCA_000404065.3 Pinus taeda
TCTGGTTGTAAGCATATTTCGGTATTTTCAATTAATGAAATGAAGTGTTATTTCCACTGCATCTCTTTATTTATGGTTATCGCATCTCTGTATTTATGGTTATCTCTGTAATCTATTGCGTTCCTGTTTAAATCTGGATCATTGAGGTTGTTTATGTGCTTACAAAATTGCCCAAGTCACATGACAAGATTAAATATCAGTTATCATTGTTATTGTATGCCATGACAAAGGAATTTACAAAGTTGTGTAAACAAATTATAGATGACATTGCACAAGATATGGTAAGTATTGTTATTTGTATTTGTGTTTTGAATTATTGCAACTGTATCATTATATTTTTATAACTTAGTTTTTATTGACATATGATATTTTGTTTGACATAATTTTGTTGAAAATATTTCAATTATGTTGGGAGGCATTCATTTCATAGAGAAATATATTATGAATGTTGTCAAAAATATCTACTGAGGGTCAGAAGAAGATATGACAAAGAAGCAAAAAATAGTAATTCATGATGATACAAAACTACATCTAAGGGATCAACAAAGAATCTCTATAGCAGATAAATCTAACAAAGGTAGACAGGTTACTTTTGAATATGAGGAAGTTGAAATTGATGCTGAAGAATATGTTGCCATTACTGAGGATGACATTAGAACTGATGTTAGAAAGGAGAAGAGCCATAAAAGACAAAAAATAACAATGCCTAGGAATGTCTCTGTTCTAGTTAATGATGAGAACGTTAGGAGGAGAAAATTAAAGTTGAACATTCTCAAGTAGTCATTTCCAACAATGAATATCCTAGTGAAAATTCAAAAGAAAGTAGGGAAATAATTACACCAGGAGTTGATTTAGAGGATGACATTATTAAAACAAAACAAAATTCCATTCGACATAACTTGACAAAGACAAACTTACTTGAGGGTGCTCGTACATTTCAGCTTAATGTGAGACAAATATATAAGCCAGGTGAATGACCATTTAAATATCAAATCAGAAAGCCACACCACCTACATGTTCACAACTTGAAGACATTGACGAGGTACAATCCATATGCTCATGTGGTTAATTATGTGCTTCTTATTGATCCAGTTCAAGTTCCCAACAAAGAAGCATTTGATAAGTCAAAACATTTTGAATACAATTATTATGTGCTTGGGGGAACCATTATGTAGAAGCTCAAAGGCAATTGATGGACGAATATCCCAATAACCCAGGTTTTGAAACAATGAAATGTATCATTTATGCTAGTTTATCAGATACAAAAGAAACATTATTGGCATGGGATCATAATTCAGATAAAGAATAAAGGATGTCTATGACTTTCATTCAAAGGGTTAGACTTATTCATAATGAATTTGAAGAAAAATGTGGTGGGGATAAGATAAATGTTACTATAGAATTCCAAAAGGAATGTTGTATGGAAATAGCTACCAAATTGAGGAGAAAATCAGTTCAAAAGGCGACAGAATAAATACTGATATTCAGAAGTATTAATAAAATTTTCGAGTTGCCATTTAGAACTAGAGAGATATGGTAATTAATTGATTAGATTTTTAGCATGTGGGAGAACATTGGCATTAAAAAATAGAAGGTCAAAAGGTCTAAACCATTGATATGTAGCAACAGTAAATCAGGCCCTGAAATGAAGCAACTTCTAGAAGATATGACTATCACACCTTGGAGAGCATTGCAAGGAGTGAAGAATGAAAAATTTGTTAAAGCAATATTATCTCGTGTGAATTCAGGGGAATTATCATTGGAGAAAACGTTTTAGGAATTTCAAAAGTAAGTTTGCTGAATTATTTTTACTTATTTCTAGATTATAATTTTCTTTTAAATATAGCATATTGTTCTTGGTAGTATTTGTTATACATATCATTATATTAACCTTTTTTACTTTATCTATTAAGTCACAAAGTTTACATGAAAATACAAGAACAAATGGTTAAATTGTTGAATGAAGATAGTTGGGATGATGTTGTACGCAACTATCTAGATTCAAGTTCTACATCAACATTAAAAGATTTTCATCTTGCATTTAAAAATGTATGTTGATTTATACATTCATTTTTAGTCATTTGTATACTATTTTTATTTTATAACATATACATATATTTATTTATTTGATTAAAGATGCGGAAGGATGCAAATGGAGCACGAGATAGTTTCAAAGCCTTTATTGAAAAAATTAAGATCGAAAGACTGAAAAAGCAGCGTCTTAGGAATGTTGAACTTGATCCAACTCTTACTCATTTCTTTTGGAATGGGCTTGAAACTATTCAATATCAAGTAATACAAGTTGACTGTGAAGACATTGCTAAACTCATACCTAAAATGGATTATTCCCTAGTTATTGCATATATTCCCCATGGTTTCAATATCCCAAAGATTGACTATGATAATGACCCTTATAATTATCAAGCTTTTAGTAAAGTGGCTGCGGGATTTGTAGAAGTCACATCATCACCATTATGGAGATTTGTGATATTTCATTGAGATACACAATTGGCAATGTTATTGACAAGCTTCAATGGGAAAACAAACTTAAGGATGCAACTTACATGGTAAGACATTGAAAATGTATGTTTCATTAATGTAAAAAAATTCATTTATGTACAAGTTAACTGAACTTTTACTATTTCATGTTACAGAAAAAAGTCAAATCTTCTTAACGTGAAGATCAACCAATTATAAATGATTGTGAGTTCATCCATATTGATAGTTGGACAAAAGATGAAAGTTATGTGTCTATTCTTTTTAATCGGGTAGATGGAAAGAGTCATAGCCAAGTATTGGTTTATGATGTTGTTGTGAAAAAACTAACATACGAAGATAAATAAGCAAAAGGAGAGATAGTTAACATTTATAAAAAACCACAATTATTGATTAACTTTCTTATAGACTTATGCTCAAATGAAGGAGATTAGGTTTTGGATTTATTTTTTGGCTCAAGTAAGTTTTATTATATAGAATTAAATTTCATTATCTTCTTTCTTGTTTTATATGTCATTATACTAATTTACTTCATTATTTCTTTTGTGCTTGATAATTAGGTACAACACTAGCATGTTTCCTACAAAAAGGAAGAAATTGCATTGACATTGAAAGAGATCTAGTATAGTGCAAATTTATTCAACAAAAAATTAATGCTCTTCAATTTATTCCAGATGCAATACAAGAAATTGGGTTGACGAAAGGGGATTTTATTGAATCACATGTGGCAAAAAAGGAAAATTAACCTCAACCACCATTACATGGAATGATTGGAAAGACATACATTGGGAGATTCATAGAAATCAAAGATCCATTAGAAGAGGAAAATAGGCAAAATGAAGCAAAAAATATTGTGGAAGAAGACAATGATGAAACTCTAGAGGATGAAGAGTTTGGAATACGTGATATTGTTGATTAAATTCAAGTTATGCTTGGAAATCAAGCTTATTTTTTGTAACTATTAATTAGTTATACTTGTAATGTTTTGACTTTGACATTTTATGAGAAGAATAATCATTCAATTAATGTTGTTATGTGTTCAATATTTGTATTATGTGATTTTCGCTTTAATTTTTATGTGAATCATTATTTTTTGAGAAAAAAATAGTGATTATTATTATTATTGACATGAAATTCATAATGCACTATTATTTAACCATCTTTTGTTAAAATTTTCCTATAAAAATTGTGATTTTGACATATCATTTCTAGCAAAAAATTATCAAAATGTGTAATTTTTTAGTTATATTTATTTTCAAAATGGTTACTTTTATGTCAATTATTAAAAATGATTGTTTTTTTAGAGACGATTATTTGATGTGCATTGAAAAATTAATTAACGATATATAAATATGTAGAATATCGAAACTTTAAAATATCGACCTTCTTCTTTAACTATGCATAAAAAATAAAAACCTCACTACAATAAAATAAATAAAAATAAAAGAAAAACAAGAAAACATGATGAAAAAATACCACTTCAAAAATGGTTAAATTTAGAAAATAATTATTCACATTTAATACATTAAAAAATTTAAAGTAAAAAAATAGGTCTTTTAAAAAAAGGGCCTGATGTAGAATCAATACTTTTTAAAATCAACATGTAAATCACTAACATTCTAAAAACTAATGTAAAAAAAATTTGAAGTGTCAAAAACTATGCTAAAAAAATATATATGTATTCTGCATCACCACTTTTGAAAATCGGTTGACTTTTTTGCTACCTCAATGAAACGGGTAATCGTATCAATTCCCGTTCCAAAGTTTACATTGTTTTATTTGTCTAAGCCCTTAGGTGAAAATTATTACATACAATCTGATATTGACTGCCCACATGAAAATAAACTCCAAAGTCCAATTCCTCTACTTTTTTGGCATCCAAATCCATTGTTCAATCTATTTCAATGAACAACAACAATAGAGGAAATCGACGTTATGAGGTAGTCCATTATGAATAATGTAATTGTAGATAGAGAGGATCATGAATATAAACATAGATAAGGAGATTATGACAATAGGGTGAACAGGTACGAGGTGCAAATATCACTCAGAAAATAAGATTTGTCAAAGTTGACAATATTGCAAACCTTAGAAAGGTAACACGTCTCTATGCTGATAGACACAAAAAAAGGCAGGGATTATATAGAATTAGAAGATAAGTGTTATTCAATAGGATATATGGGTAGAGAACCTATTCTCTGACGCCATTGTTGAACACACAAAAAAAATAATAGAATTATTTAGATAAATGGTGCGATACATAAAACACACAAAATATACATATTATACACAATTTTCTTGACCCTTTATTTTCATCTTCCACAAGGTCTTTTGGAATTATATGCTTGTTGGCATTC
This sequence comes from Pinus taeda, assembly GCA_000404065.3. Classification (NCBI taxonomy): domain Eukaryota; kingdom Viridiplantae; phylum Streptophyta; class Pinopsida; order Pinales; family Pinaceae; genus Pinus; species Pinus taeda. Next base: position 20,906 of record APFE031385722.1, read on the forward strand.
ACTTGAGAATTTTTACCTTCCATTCAATTGAATGATCCAAGTTTACATAACCCAAGAGGACTATGTTTTCAACAACAAATAATAAGAAATGACACATAGAACTAGAGGAGAGAGAGGAGAGGGAATCAACCAAGAAATACTATCTTCCAACTAAATATTACTTGAGAAAGTAAGAAGCATATGAACAATATTAGATGCAATGGAGATGCAACAAAGGAGAGGTGTCAACACCAATGACATTAGTGACTGAGAAGAATCCTCAAAAGAAGAGGTATATGACACTGAAGAAGAATCTCTAGAAGAAAAAATGATCAAGATGGTTGTGGGATTAAGCACCAAACCAATATTGGAAGTGTCTATGTATGGAGAAAACCTAAATGTTGAAGAATTTATTGTTTGGATCAACGTCGTGGATAAATATTTTGATTATGATAATGTAGTTGATGAAAAAAGGTGAAATATGCAGTGCATAAGATGAAGGGACATTGCTCACCACGGCGGAATAGCTTGCAAGTGAAACAAAAGAATAAGGAAAAACGAATATTACTAGTTGGGATCTAATGGTGGTGAAATTAAAGGGGAATTTCATGCCTAGAGATTATTAGTTACTTTTTTTTTGACAAATTCAAAATCTCAAGCAAACAATGATGTCTATGAAATAATATACAATATAATTTTATAAGATAAGTATAAGGGTTGGTCATGTAGAATAAGACCATAAAAGGGTGGATCCCCTAGCCATCACCTCCATTCCTGTACCTGTCCCTCCATCCACCAGATACCCTCTACGTTCTTGGATTCGATCACAAGCCCCTAACTCCTTGGGCATTGGTTTGATTTCCTCCCCCCCACCTCCGAAACAAACTCGAGGCAGACCCTTCTCCTTATCTAAAGCCATTCTACAAGCTAGGGAAGAGATTGCAGCTTGCAGAAAACATTCCATTGATTGGGTACTTAGAGTAGTGAATACCCTTATGCACCCCCCTCCGTGAAGATGCTATCCTTCAACTGTCGAGGGATGGCTAGCCCTGACAAAAAACTAGCCATGCGAAGACTGCTAAAATCTGAGACGATCGATATCCTCTTTCTACAAGAAACCCTAGGCCAAGCTAGTGTTACCAGTCACCTTCTCGAATTATGGCTACTAGGGTGGACTTTTCACTCTCTTGATGCAATTGGCCACTCAGGGGGTTTGGCTCTGGGGATTAACACCTATACCATCATAATCTGTAACATATGGGGAAGCTCTGGGCACATTGGGGCATACATATACTCATCTAAACTTGATACAGAGCTCAGGATTATTAATATTTATGGTCCCTGTCACAATAGGGAAGAATGTTGGAACAAGCAACTAAAATCTCAAATTTTGCAACAGGGAATGCTCATTTTGGGGGGGGAGGGGTAAATTTTTCCATTGGTTTTGCAGAATCATGGGGGAATAATGCACAAAGAGACATCCTCTCAGATTTTTTTGAGACCATTATGGAGGATCATAATCTTATTTATATCCCCTCAACCAAAATTCAACCTACATGGAGAAACAACAGTTCAGGTGAGGATAGCCTATCCATGAGACTCAACTGATTCCTCATTAAGGATCACATGCTGAACATGGGACATAGATTTAGACAATGGGTTGGTTTAGGGGGCATATCGGATCATAGGCCGATTTACTTGGAAATAAGGGGAGGAATGAACAAATCTAGGCCCCCCTTCAAATTCAACTCTGCATGGCTAAGAGACGTAGAATACATCAGGCTAGTCACTGAATTATGAAAGACTCACCCCTAGTGGCAAGAAGGAACATCACAGAAGGGTTTGCTCACAACCTGAGAGAACTGAAGAATCTCTCCAAAACATGGGCACACAAAAAGTGAACCTTGGAGGACCTTACCCTCAAGACTACTTAAGAAGAAATAGAGGATTTTGAGAATGAACATGGAGGGATTTATTCCTCCCCAGAACACAAGGACATAATTACATCCTTTCTAGCTAGAAGGAGTCAGATACTTAAGGATCAAGAGGAAAGTTGGTGACTGAGAAGAAGAGCCATTTGGCTTATGGAAGGGGATGACAATACTAAATTCTACCACAAATTTGCGAACGGGCGCAAAGCTATTAATACAATTTGGCAGCTAACAGATGAGCAGGGAGAAACAATGAATACCTTCCCTACATTAGCTACCCTGGCTACATCTCATTTTAGGAACATTTACAAGGCCCCTCAAAATGATACTCTAGCAGAAGTCATGTGACTCATCTTAGTTGTTTCCCAGGTTCATCAACTAGGAGGATGCATTGGAACTGACAAAGAGAGTCACTTTGGGAGAGCTGGAAGCCACCCTAAAATGGTTCAAATGAGACCAAAGCCCAGGCTCAGATGGATGGAATGTGGATTTCTATCTAGCTTTTTTTGAAACTCTTGGAGGGGACCTCTTAAAAGTTATAGAGGAGTGTAGATCCCATAGAAAGATGTATGAGGCCTACAACTCAACCTTCATCACTTTCATCCCCAAATCTGACAATCCCACCTCCTTCAATGACTTTCAGCCCATTTCCTTGTGTAACTGTATATACAAAATCATATCCAAGATCATATATCCAACAATCCTATCTAACCACATCTCAACTAAACAATTCTCTTTCTTGAAAAACAGACAAATCCATGAGGTTGTCGGAACTACATAAGAAATCCTGCACTCCATTCAAACAAAGAAACTAAAAGGTATGGCCCTAAAAGTAGATGTCTCAAAAGCTTTTGATAGAGTTAACTGGTTCTATATTAGAATGTTTCTAACTCATTTAGGATTTCCATACAGGTTCATAAGATGGATTATGTGTTGCATTACTAATGTATCATCCAGTGTCCTTGTAAATGGGGCGACATCACCTTTCTTTCATTCTGAGAGAGGTCTAAAGCAGGGATGCCCTCTGTCCCTGTTACTATTCTTACTCATCATGGAAGGTCTCAGTAGAATCATAAAGGAGGAACATCGTCGGGGAAGGCTAAGAGGTATCAAGATCGCAGATGGGTGCACATTGATGCACTTACTCTTTGTAGATGATGTTCTGCTCTTCCTAAATGGGAGAATTATTGATTTGACCTCACTAAAAAACACTTTCTCTATTTTACTATCAGCCACAAGCATGATGGTGAATAATGAAAAGTCCTCAATAACGGCTATTGGATGCTCCCCATACGATATACACTATGCCCTGAGTAGATTCTTGTATACCCTACTGCAACTAGAAGAGGGTCTCAGATACTTGGGCTACAGATTAAAGCCTCATGTATATAAGATCGCATACTAGATTTGGCTCATCTCCAAGATGGAAAAATGGCTTAACATTTGGTACCATAAATTTTTATCGAGAGCAGGCAGGCTGATCCTCATCAAAGTAGTTTTGGAAGCCACATCAGTGTACTGGATGTTGCTAGCCTAGATACGAAGGGGTATCCTTTATAGAATACAATACCTTTGTTGTAGATTCTTGTGGAAAGGGAAGTAGCTAGGGAAAATATTTGCTTGGGCCAAATGGGAATCCCTAGCTCTCCCAAAGAAATGGGGGGGTTGGGGAATCAAAAGCCTAGGAATTTTCTCTACAGCCTTGGCGGCCAAATCAGGATGGCAGCTAATCACATCACATAGGTTGTGGACAATGGTGGACATCTCTAAATAAATTGCTCCTCAAAGTCTCATGGAATGGATACGTCAACTGAAGTGGAATCATGTTGGCATATTAATCATATGGAAAGCAGTTTTGTAATCGATGTCTCTTATTTGGGACAGTCTCACATGGAGAATACATTCGGGATCAATGGTCAGACTAGGGATAGACCCCTAGATCAGGTGTGGAAATGCTCACAGGCTCCCTAAGGAGCTAAGAACCCATCTCTTTGCCATGGGGATCACTCATATCAGTCACATAGCAGACAAAGAATGCTCAACATTTGCATAACAAGCCTGGAAATTTGGGAGGGCACTGCAGATCCCTCATCTATGGCAGCATCATTGGAAGGAATACACAGAGGCCCTTACTGAATCACATATAATAATACTGGAAGGAGAGGATGAGCTACCATGGGCACCAAAAAATCACGAGAAATACTCACCAAAAGAAGGCTATATAGTACTAATGGACTCAAAAAAGCCACCACTATGTGAAACTTGGTGGAGCAGCATATGGAAGTTAAACGCACCACCCAGAATGAGGCTCCTCATGTGTACTATTTTGAGGAACAAGATCCCCAGAGGAGATAACTTAAGAAAAAGGTCCTTCCATGGACCCTTCTAGTGTGGTCTATGTAAAGCTGATAACGAAAGTGTGGATCACCTCTTCCTCATGTGCCCGACTATAAACGATCTATGCAGTTCTATACACTCACATCTGCCCTCTCTCCCTCAATGGTAGGGCATGTATGATTGAGAGGCCTGAGAAGCATGGTGGTCTGCTGCCTCCTCGATGAAAGCCAGAAGTATCCCTATTCTCACATGCTGGGCTATCTGGATTGCCCGAAATCAATACATTTTTTCAGAACTCTCCCCCCTACTGGTCGACTATCACATCCCACATCTTATCTGATTACCAAATCATTCTCGAGGATGAATCTATCTCTACTCCTAGACATATTATCCTTGAAAGCATAAATCATTCACATCACTGGGCTTATTTGGATGGCTCAGTACAAGACATTCGCTGTGACGTTGGTGCCATACTACACCTTTCGGAATTTCATTCTTTCAAAATACAAATGGGACTGGGCAGAGGAACAAACAATTTTGCTCAGATTATCACAACCAAATATAACATACAATTTGCACTGGGAAAACATTGCAGAAACTTAGAACTATATGGGGACTCAAAAATTGTATGTAATTGGATAAACAAAGCTGCAAATTGCAATGCATATTCTCTGAGACATATCATGGAAGAAGTTCATAGACTCATCAATATTTTTGACACTTTTGTTTGTCATCATATATACAGGGAGCGAAACACAGTTGCTGATCTCCTATCCAAGGAAGAAGCAGATAGGCCTATAGAGACATGGATGATATAGGAGTAGAGGGATTGAACCTTCCATCAACACTACCATAGACCTTATATAGACATAGCAGATTAACTAGCTCTGAAGGAGCCTACAAATACTTTTTGTTTATATAATTTTATATATGTATAATGATACTAGAATTATATATGACAGCTTAATACTCTCTGCGTAGAGTTAATTTTTATCTTATTTTGAAACCTCAGTGATAGTACAATGTCTCTCTCCGTGGAGTACACCATTTTTTGACTACACAAACATAATGGGCTTTATTGCTCACATACAACATATGTTTTTGCATCTACAAAATGTAATTTTATTTTCTTAATGAAAATTACAACTTTTCCAAAGGGAAAAAAAAAGACCATAAAAGGGTAGCAAGATATATTAATGGCTTAAGACATGAAATTCAAGATGAACTAAGTATTTTATCTCCATGAACTATTGAATAAACATAACATCTAGCTCTCAAGTTGAAGAGAAACTGGTAAAAAAAAAAAATCCACAAAGGAAAGGCTCAAAGTGAAACAAAAAGCAAAAGTTCATTAAGTATAGGAAAATCAAGTGATCAAGGAAGAATTTTAGTTCAAATGAAAGAAGGTAGTAGTTCCCATCAACCATAATAGTCATTGTGGGGGGGAGATTTCAAAGAAAGAAGGCCGTATCAAAGTGGTAGAAGAAGATATTTTATTGTTAGATGTTATACATGCAAAAAATTGGCCACAAATCTAATGAATGCCCAAAGAATTCTTCTATAAATCAAGGAAGCGCACACATTTCTCAAGCTGATACAAAAAGTGTGAAATCATTTGTGAATGAGAATGCACCAAAAACTGGAGAGTCTTTAATGATGAAGAGAATCTTGTCAAAACCAACGAAGGAAGTGAAGGAACCTCCACAAAGAAAAACATTGTTCAGAACTATTTGCAAATGAAGAAGTGAATGTTGTAAAGTTGTTAGCGATAGCAGGAGTAACGAAAATTTGGTTTCCATGGAAATGGTGGAGAATCTAGGCCTCGAGAAAACTATGTATCCTACTCCCTACAAAGTATAAAAAATATAGAAGTGAGATTAGATATTGGTTAATGAAAAATGTGAGGTAGAGTTTTAGATCATATGATACAAAGATAAGGTAATTTCTTATGTAATGCCCATGGATTTATGTTGTTTTTTATCAGTAGACCTTGAAAATATGACTGAGAGGAAATACATCATGGAAGGAACAACACCTAGACTTTTGAAAATGATGGAGAAAATCATAAACTCTTTCCCTTGAAAGATGAAAGTGTACAGAAGAAAGCAACCCTAAAGTGGTAATACTTAGTGGAAATGAGTTTTTTTCAATAAAGCAAACATGAGGTAAACTTTGCTTTGATTGGTAAGCCTAATGTAATCCTCATGAGTACAAATTTGAATAATTCTCCTGAAGAAGTTAAAATTATGTTGGATGAGTTTCTTGATATTGTAGTTGATGATTTTCCAAATTAATTTCCTCCCATAAGAAGTATCAGTCGTCACATATATTTGATTCTAAGTGCTAGTCTTCCAAATAAAGAAACTTATCTGATGACTCCAAAAGTGAATTAGGAAACTAAAAATTAAAAGTTGTTGGGTAACGGTTGTATCATTTGAGAAATCTTAAGTGCATGTGTTGTTCCCACAATATTAACTCCAAAGAAATATGAAGGATGGAGAATGTGCACCGACACTAGAGCTATAAACAAAATTACAATAAAGTACACATTTTTTTTTACCTTGCATTGATGATATACTATATTATTTAAGTGGTGCTGAATAATTCTCTAAAATATTTTTTAAAAGAGAATATCATAAAATCCAAGTTAGGGAAGCTGTTAAGATATTTTGACGCATAGGAAATAGTTAAGTATAACTTGGTCTAGTGTAGAGTTAGGTAAAGTGTGTTTCTTTACTATGTAATTTTGTAACTTACAATTCGACGGTCACGATATGTTCTAGACATGAATCCAATGGTTCATTCTCTCCTCGGTATTACCGAATCTTGATCCATGGTTTAGCACCTGATTGGTCCATGATATCTATTTAAAGAGAATGGAGGGTAATGTTATGCTTCTTAACCTGCAAAGCAATACCGAACAGAGAATATGCGAGAAAAATACCCAGAACACAGAATATGCAAAGAAAAATATACCCAGAACACAGAATAGCAATGATTTTATTACTCAGAGAGAAATGTTCACAGGCCTCTTCGAGGGGGCAACCTCCAATAGAGCAGATCTCGATTACAAAACAAGACATGATACTCCTCGCAGGGAGTCTCTATCCTTTATATATGACTCATACATGCAATACCACGGGTCAATACCGTGGGTTTTTATTAATACCATCTATCTAATACTACCGCCCATTTACCCTTTATTTAATACTGCCGCCCATTTGCAACTAACTGTGGTCCCTTCATTAGTTGCGGGTTAAACACTTACAAATATTAATATGGGCTTTATTGACTCTTGACTATGACGTGATCCCATGACATGAATAAGGGGGTTAGGGTGGGACCCTAACATTCAGTTTCCAAAGAGCAAAATTGCTCTTTCCGGTGAATTTCTCCACCTCGAATTTCGCATTCGACATCTTGGCCATGTTTTCTTTCCTAGGGTTTCAAACTTTCTAGGATTTTATACTCCTTTAAAAGAAAAAAAAACTCCTTATTTCTCCAAATAGAAAAACCCTGAAAATTCTTTCCTTTCCTTAAAAAATAAATCTGTCTTCTTTTTCCTTTATTCTCAATTTAAAGAACTTCACTTTCACAGCGTTCAAAATTTTTTTTCCGCCTCACTGCTTTCTAGACAAAATAAAAACTGTTCTTGTTTGACTCCTTTCTGATTAAAAAATTTCTGAGACAAAAAATATTTCTTAACAAATACCCAGATTTTCTGAACAAGTTTTGGGAGCCACACTGGAAAAACAGCCTTCAACTCACAGACAACAGCGTGTTCTTCCAGCCACACTGGAAAAAAAGAAGTTTTTTTCCTCCTTAGAATAGGTTCTGGCAGCAACCTTCTCCACGCACAGCAGCAGCCTTCAACTCACAGACAACAGCGTCACGGTGGCTCTCACAGCCTTTCCCGCAGCAGCACCATGCACAGCAGCCTTCTTCACGCCCGCAGTCAACCACGCACAGCAGCCTTCTTCACCCTCAGCACCACCACGCACAGCAGCCTTCTTCACGCCCGCAGTCAACCATGCACAGCAGCCTCCATGCACACCAGCCTTCTTCACGCTCACCACAACCTCTTTTGCAGGCTCTGATACCACTTGTAGAAAAACAGAGAAGTAGAGACAGAACAGATGAAAGAAATAACAGAATGAACCCTTGTTCATATACGCCAAATATTAATTTTATTGAATGGATGAATACTCCGCACTGATGATCGATTCAAGTGTTATTACATTATATTTATATCCTATCTATCTTTACATAACTGATTAGAACCGCCTAACTATCATTATAGAACCGCCTAACTATCTTTACATAACTAAATAACTAATTTGTTGTCAAAAACTAACAATCACAACTACTCACATCGGGTGCCCTATAAGACACACAACAATGGGCAGGCATACACAATTGGATATTGGATGACTGCTACACAAAATGCATCAACGGAACTCCTATAGTAGGAGAGAGAGAATCGAATGACTCCTCAACAATCAGATGCTTGGCCTCAAGCTGCAAGGGTCACTAGATCTCACTCCTCTCACACTCGTCAGAATCCGGGTAGTCTCATATCCTCTCCTCCCATATCTTGTCATGTTTTTAATTCTGAATATGCCCATTTATGAGTTGTTGTATCAAATTTGGCTTTATTTGCATGAAATTTGAGTCCCATCCCATTTTTTGTTGTTATGGCCCATGAGACAAATCTAGCCATTGATCCTACCACAATTGAGGGTGAACTCTCATTACATAATGAATGGGATAAATCATCGGGCAATAACTACCATCATAGATATAATCTTTGATCCTTTTCCCACCCCAAGTTGCATGATACCTTTGGCCTCATGATGAACCTCCCCCACATGATACCTTTGGCCTCAGTGATGAACCTCCTCCAAAATCTCAGAAGATCCCAAGGGTAGGAAATCTTATATATCTAAGGCCATCTTGCAGGAAGGGATTGAGGTGGCAACTAATATAAATCTATGAAGTGCCTATGTTACAATTGCAAGGGTTTGGGGAGCCTAGACAAAAATTTAGTAATTAAGATACTTTTTAAATCCTAAAGAATCAATGTATTATTCCTACCAGAGACATTGGGTGAGGGAGTTGCCATCAACTCCTTACTGAAATTCATTCTGCCTGGCTGGACCTTCAATACCCTTGATGTGAGAGGTGGATGAGGGCATGTTCCATTGGTTTCAATAATAGAACTATTAAGATTGAAAATATTTGGGGTTATGAAGGTCTATTGGGTGTATATATCACATCTATTAAACTAGATACCCCACTCTCCTTGATAAATATATATAGACCCTCACAAAATCTTGTGGGTTTCGAGGATAAAATCATGACTTCATCATTTATGGATAAGGAAAATATCATCATGGTCCGAGATCTAAACTTTTCATTGGGGCATGTTGAATCATCGGTCTCACCAGCACAAACTGATCTCCTAACTTAATATTTTTAGCACCTATTGGATTCTTATAGTCTCCTGAATACAGACACGACCAAAATCTAGCCTACCTGAAACAATAGGAGAATTGGCAAGGATGCACTCACCCGAAGATTGGATTGTTTCATCATTAAAGCACAACTAGTGGATCTTTTGGACAGAATTAGAGATTGGGTAGAACTAAGTGACCAAGATTGAATATGAAGGAGATGTTCATGAACATGCAAAGCCACAACAACCTTTCACAATGGCAGTTGGTTGTACCCTTGAAAGTCTCCAGAAACGAAAAATGGATGAACGTTTTGATGCAGTATCATCTTTACCACGAAAACCCTGCAATCAACTCTTGTCAACCAGTGATCCAAATTTTACTGATGTCGAGTTACCTCGAGTACTTAATGCCCTAGTGAATTTTTAATTTTTTTTACGTTCTTTTGATATTTGCATGCATTTATGCGCTATAAAATCGGTACAAAAAATTTATAAATTCATTTTCGGGGTGGTGTTCAAATTACAGGAGTGCAGACGACGTAAAGGAAGAACACGTCCTACAAATAATCAGTGAACATGATTTTCTGGATGATCGATACCGATGGGGAAATATGGAACCAAACACATAAATAAAAATCCTAATCCAAGGTATGGATATGCTCTATATAGAAATCATTTTAGAACATTCCCACTCATGTATCATAGTCAATTTAGTTTCTCAACCAAGTCAATCAATTGTTTGAAATTTTGCATTAACAATAAAAATATAATTATATCATTAAAAGTTCTCACAAGATATATTAAAACTTATTAGAAATATATTTCATGGTTATATTTACAAATTAGGGTTAAGAAAAGAAGTTTTTACACCATGGCATTACTATAGTTATTATCTTCATATGTAAAAGTTCTACATTCTCGTATCCATGTGATGTAATGACTTGAAAACTACTAATTAATTTTTAGTATGGCGTAGAGATCATCTTGTAATTTTTTAGGAAAGTAATGAAAATCTAATAGAAAAGAGAAATTCCTATGTGATGTGTATTTTATTTCTTTCATTGTTACTATTCAACTATTGTGTGGTTGATTCAATGTTTAGATTTTTTTTTCTATTTCTCTAATTAATATTTTGAAAGAATTACAACAACAAATCAATTATTAGAAACAAAAACTCTAAGAACGTCTAAATGCATTAGGTTTAGAATTTCCTTATAGTCATCTCTCATAACTTGAATTTAGTTTCTAAATCTAAAGTTTGACACTTTAGTGGGTTTCAAGAGTTCAAAGATCTTGTTAAAAGATTAGATTCTCAAGAAGACCAAAACCTTGAGAACATGTAATGGTGGCGAGGACAACTCTAAGGATTTTGAGGTTTTTGACAAGAACGAAGGATTCATGAGGGAGTTAACCATCATAAGTGCTAGTAAAGCCATGATTCATTACCAAAACCTCACAATGTTTCTTTATGTCACACAACAATCTACATCCATAACTAGTTCCATGATGAGGTCTTGGAGGATAAGACACTTACTAAAGCATTTATTAATGTGAAGCTAGAAGTGAACCATTTCTAAATATTTGGTTGTCCTTTTAATACCATGTAACAATAGAAAATAGTATCAAGTTGGAATTATCCATTAGGAAGGGTCTACCTGTACATTATAATAGCACTTGAAAGACCTACAAGGTCTATATTCCAAAGAAATGAAAAGTAGTAGTAAGTAGTGATGTAAAGTTTGAAGATGAATTTACATTTAGAAAGTCCCATAAATCTATCATGATGAAAGAGAATAATGAATGTGAAGCTTTAAAGTTTAATTCAAGGCCACTAGTGATTTCCAAATAAGTAAAACATCATCGAGGAACAAACGAGGAGACAGATCCTTTAATTATTTTCAGGAAACATCAATAGTTCATTCAAACATTAAGGTATGCTTAGGAGTGTGTTGAGGCTTCGAGCATCACATAAATAGAGGGAAAAAATATGAAGAAGTTTTAATACTACTTGGAATTAAAATAAAACATCATATATTTGGAGCCTTCTAGAAATCGAAAGGAGGTATAGCAATATGCATGGTGGAGGACTAATCCTCCATCAAGAAGAATTATGTTTCGAACATATTGACATGATAAAAAGGAAGTCAATATTAAGTTTTAGGTCACTCTATAATATCAAGCTTGCAATAGATGAAAAAATATAAAAGCTCATATTAAGGTTCAAGACATGATGGTTCACGTAGAAAGGAGTGGACTACCAGAAGTCATCTTTCTAGTCACGAGTTGCACTTATAATAGATAATTTATGGGTTTTCATTCATTTATGGAATAAATGATGCATCAAATGGATGTGAAGAAAACCTTCTTTAATATGATCATTGAGGAAGAAGGTACATATAGGAACCTTAGGGCTTTGAGGTAAATGGTAAGAATCCATATATATGTAAGATTAAGAACTTTTTGTATGGGAAATAGTTGCGATAAAGAGCATGGCATTTCAAGATAAAAGGATATTGCAAGATATAGAATTGAGTAGAAAATAAATAAATTTTATATCATATTATCTACTTTTGAGATTATTTTTCTCATTTTGGTGTTGTGTATAGATGACTTGCTTCTTGCATGTCCAAAAAATCTCATTGCAATATACAAAGTAGACATGAAAATTGACTTCAAGATGAAGGAATTTTATGGAGGAATTTTATCTTATGGCCACATCTATGATCACTAATATAACGAAAGTGACATCTTTAAATTCAAAACTCATGGAACCCTTGTTGCACAAGTAGTTGATTGGCTCCTTCATCTATTTAGTCAACACAAGGAGAGATATATGTTTTTAAATGAACATCTTGATTAGATTCTTTTTAGAGCAAAGGAAAGAGCATTGAGGACTCAAAAAATGTTAACTTCATAATCCTAAAGTTTATTTGGTTAGATAGTTTTCTAGGATCAACAAAGCTATTCTAGAATATATTTTTATAGAATAATAAAGATAATTCTAGAATTGTTGTATTGCTATAGGACTTGTGAGTTCCTTATCATAGTGATTATCCTTGAGTTTTTTAGCATGAACACATGGCATGTTGATATGAGGCTACAAAGTTCATATATATGCTATGCCTCTCAAGCTTTATGTAATTTGTTTTTATTTATCAATATAATTACATCTCCAAGGACACTTTTGCTAAACATATCGTGGTATCAAAGCCACTCTAATGACAGTTCTGTAGGATGAAAGTATCGTGTCGAGGAGAACGCCACGATATATTAATGAAAAACAAATGTCTAAAACTTAAGCATAGTTTTCTTCAACAATTTTTTTTTATTATCAAGGAAGTACTTTATTGATTCAATACAGTTGCTTTAAAGTTGCCAATCTAGATCTATAATATTTTAATATTGAAAAAAATATTTTGTGTAAAAGTGAAAAGAATTTGTAGATCTCAACTATATTTTTAAGAAATTATAAAAATACTACGACAAGAAGAGGGAGGACATAGAAAAGGCTCCATATTGTGAAATTTCCACTTCTTATAAATTAGGAAATTTTTTTTCTTTTAAAATGGCTTGAAAAAGTTTAGGCCATCTAGTAATTTTATTCTCCCTTATAACCATGGCTCTAGAAAGGGGATAAATGATTTCTTTCCTAAATATATGTACTACTCATGTTTACAACTTGAATAAGGGTCGAAATACTTTTTCCTAGTCAAATTATTAATCTACATTAATATTAACTATCAAAATGAACATTTCTTATCGAAGATCTTAGGAATAGCTTCTATTAAAAACTCAACCTAATACCATTGGTAGTATCGTGAGAAACGTTAAGTTATAATTTGTATTCATGAAGTTGAAATCAACACCATTGGTTTTGAAAACCTAGAGGAACAATAGCTTTGCCATCATTAACACAACTTTGTACAACTAGTAGAACACCTTGCAAATAATTGCCATAAATATAATTATAAATTTAATTGTCATAAATCACTCGATGGAATAGTTTTAGAATAGAGAATATTCCTAAGTTGAACCATATAAGTAGTTGATTGGTTCCTTCATCTATTTGGTCAACACAAGGCAAGATATATGTTTTTCAATGAACATCTTGTTTAAATTCATTTTGGAGCGAAGGAAAGAGCATTGAGCACTGAAAAAATGTTAACTTCATAATCCTAAAGATTAGTTATCTAGAGAGTTTTCTAGGATCAACAAAGTTATTCGAGAATATATTTTTCTAGAATAATAAAGTTAATTCTAGAATTTTTGTATTCCCTAGAATATGTATAGGACTTGCTAGTTCCTTATCATATTGATTATCTTTCATTTTTTTAGCATGGACACATGGCATGTTGATATGAGGCTAGAGAATTTATATATATGCTATAACTCTCAAGCTTTATATAATGTGTTTTTCCTTATCAATATAATTACATTTTTAAGGACACTTTTGCTAAACATATCATGGTATTTAAGCCATTGTAAAGATAGTTTTGTAGGATGAGAGTATCGTGGTGAGGAGGAGTCCATGATATATTAATGGAAAAAAAATGTCTAAAACTTAAGCATAGTTTTCTTCACCAAAAAAAAAAATCATCAAGGAAGCACTTTATTGATTCAAGAAAGTTGCTTTAAAGTTTGGCAATCTAGATCTATAATATTTTAATATTCAAAATATTTATTTTGTGTGCAAATGAAAATAATTTGTAGATCTAAAATATATTTTTAGGAAATTATAAAAATACCACGATAAGAAGAGGGAGGGTGTAGAAAAGGCTATGTATTGTGAAATTTCCCAATTATAGATTTGGAAATTAATGTTTTTTAATGACTTGGAAAAGTTTAGGCCATCTAGTAGTTTTATTTTCCTTTCCACCATGGCACTAGAAAGGGGATAAATGTTTTCTTTCCTAAATACATGTAACAATCATGTTTAAAACTTGAATAAGGGTATAAATACTTTTTCCTCGACAAATTATTAATCTATAATAATATAAACTACCCAAATGAAATTACCTTATTGAAGATCTTAGGAATAACCTCTAGTAAACACTCAACCTAATACCATTGGTACTATCATGAGAAATGTTAAGATATAATTCACATTCATGAAGTTGAAAACAATGTCATTGGTTTCCAAAACCCATAGGAACAATAACTTGGCCATCATTAACACAACTTTGTACAACTAGTAGAACACCTTGCAAATAACTGCGATCATTATAACTATAAATTGAATGGTCAAAATTACTTGATGGAATAGTTTTAGAATAGAGAATATGCCAAAGTTGAACTATCTAAGTAGTTGATTTGTTCCTTTGTCTATTTGGTCAAAACAAGGTGAGGTATATGTTTTTCAATGAACATCTTGATTAGATTCATTTTGGAGCGAAGGAAAGAGCATCAAGCAGTGGAAAAATGTTAACCTCATAATCCTAAAGTTTATTTGGTTAGATAGTTTTCTAGAATCAACAAAGTTATTCTAGAATATATTTTTCTAGAATAATAAAGATAATTCTATATTTTTTTTATTCCCTAGAAGATATATAGGACTTGTTAGTTCCTTATCATAGTGATTATGTTTGAGGTTTTTAGCACCAAAACATGGCATGTTGATATGAGGCTAGAGAATTTAAATATTTGATATGCCTCTTAAGCTTTATATAATGTGTTTTCTTTATCAATATAATTACATGTCTAAGGACACTTTTGCTAAACATATCATGGTGTGAGAGTTACTGTAAAGATAGTATTGTAGGATCAAAGTATAGTGGTGAGGAGAAGGGAATGATACATTAATGGAAAACAAGTGCCTAAAAATTAACCATAGTTTTCTTCACCCAAAAAAAAAAATTCATCAAGTGCTTTACTGATTCAAGAAAGTTGTTTTAAAGTTTTGCAATCTAGATCTATAATATTTTAATATTCAAAAGATTTATTTTGTGTATAAATGAAAAGAATTTGAAGATCTAAAATACATTCTTAAGTAATTATAAAAGGACCATGATAAGAAGAGGGATGGTGTAGTTTTCTTCAGCCAAAAAAAAAACTCATCAAGGAAGTACTTTATTGATTCAAGAAAATTGCTTTAAAGTTTCACAATCTAGATCTATAATATTTTAAAATTCAAAAGATTTATTTTGTGTACAAATGAAAAGAATTTGTCGATCTAAAATATATTATTAAGTAATTATAAAAGGACCATGATAAGAAGATGGAGGGTGTAGAAGAGGCTCTATATTGTGAAATTTACTTCTTATAGATTTGGAAATTAATTTTTTTAATTACACGATCAGCTTCTCTACAAATCATGCACCTCGTTCACCATTACCTCTGATACCACCTGTCACAATAGTGCAGTGGGATCAGCTCTTCATCATCAACCCGATCATCAGCTTTGATACCACCTGTCATGAGTGGCAGTGGGATCAGTTCCTTATCGTCAAGGTCCCTGCACCAAACCATCTCCAAGGTTGTCTATCGAGAAAGGAGGGTCACGAAGTTTCCTCCCTGACTCTCATCCACCCATTTATCAGATTGGTACTGTGTCCTCAAGTATTTGTGAACAGCCTCAACCTCCTCACATGTACACCCAAGCTTCCCAAGCTTGTCTTTCATTAATTGAAAGCCATATATGCCCATAGCATACCAACAAAACTCCATTATGTGAGCCGCATCTCTACCTGCATAATCCTCTCCAACCGCTACCTCTAAAGAAGTACTTGGACTCTCTTCATCTACAACTCCATTGTGAAGATCTTCAATAGGAGATGTCTTTGCCAAGTGCTTCATGATTTGTAAGATTGATCTCCCACCTCCTTCCTTCCTCCTCGCTCTCGCAATGAAGTCAATCAAATTCTCTTCCATCATTGTTTGAGTCATACTACCAAGTCCTCTTTTCTCCACATCCTCATGCTTCACATTTAGATCTCTTGGATACAAATTCATAGAATTCATCCTTGGTCTATACCCCAAGAAACTCCTCCTATTCATTAGAACTAACATAGTTCTTCTTCTAGCTATGATCAAGAGACTTTCCTGGTCCACCATTGGTATGGCTTGTGCAAGCTTCATGAAATATTGCCTGAGCACCATAGAATGATCATCCATGTCCGCAATCCTCAAGTCCAACTTTCCAAACCATGAGCCCACTCTCACCTAAGTGTTCTTCATCACATCGGTGACAACTTTCATGGTAGATTTGACTACTTTGAAAGCACTCCACTCTTTCTCCATCTCAACTTTCTTTCCAAAAGTGTTTGCTCATTTCCTACTTAAGAAGCTACGAGTAGCTCCCGTATCCACCAAAGGTGCAAATCTCTTGCCTTTCACGGTCACCTACACAAAACTCAGCTTCAAGGCATTACATTCTTCTGTCAGCTTTATCTTGCATCTCACATCAGCAACCTTCCCCAAGAATTCGACCTTAGAAGTGTCCATTGGCTTATGTTCCAACCCGACAACTCTCTTAAGGCAATTCACTTCCTTGCTTGGCTCTTCTAAGCAACCTGATCCTGGCTCAGCTTGACTTCCTTCCAGCTTGTCCTCCATTGCATTCTCCTCAAATGCATCAACCAAGTTTCCATTGACTTCTTCAATAGTACTAAGCTTTCAAACATCTGCCTGATTGTTTCCGTAGTAGTCCCCTAGTCTACCAATGTAGTCAAGCTCAACCTGCTCAATTACAAAAGCCTTCTTACCAAGAAAGTTCTTCATCTCTTCCTCAAGTTGCTTAACTTTTGTCTCCACCATGGCACTTTTCTTCCTTAGTCGAACTCTCTAATCCAAGAGTTCTTGAAGACTAAGACCATTCTGCTGGATCTCCTTATCAAGTTTCCTAAGTTCAACATCTTCCATCGTACTTCCACTTTCGTGCTTGATTTCTTCAAATTCTTCTTTGATCATCGAATAGCCTTCTCGAATCGTCATATTCTCAGCCTTCATCGAAACCCATTCGGAACTCCATCTACTCATCTGTTCCAACACTTTGTAATGAAAACCTCAACCTACATCATGGCTAGATTCACTTGCCGTAGGTCCTTCCATGATCCTTGCCATCCACTTTCGTGCAAACCTGAATCACCCTTCAGATTTCTTCACCTTTCACCAGGTTCCCCCTCAAAACTAAACTGGATTTTGATATCACCTATTATGAAGGAACACCGAGATCAACTTCCTTCACTTGCACTTCACCTAAATCGGCTCTGATACCACCTATCATGATAGTGTAGTGGGATCAACACTTCATCGTCAACCCGAACATCAGCTATGATACCACTTGTCACCTATAAAACTTGAACTTCAAGTCTTCGGCCTTTAAGAGTGAGAAGCACCATCAACAGTAGCAAAAGGTAGCACACATGCACGCGACACATGTAAGAGGAAGGTTGTTGACATTGTAAAGGTGAAGCAAAGTTGCAAGTTCAAGAAGATCCACTTGTGATGAAAACAACTTTGGAGACTAAGGCTACGAGGCAATGATGCCATAAGAGGATCGCACAAAAGGAGAAAAGGAGTTTCAAACGAGAGAAGTTGTTGCAATAGGGATAGGTACAATAGGAGGCGCAACATGCATAGATTGATGAGAATGTTCCCATAGAGGTTATAGATCCATTCAGTAGCCAGCATGGAGTAGATAGGGTGAGAAGTATTATCGATCGCATGCAAGGGTACTCAACGACATGGATGTTATTATGCACATGCATGCAATCACAGTCATTTGGAACACTTACCGAGGAAAAGACAAGAAGCAAGTCTCGCTGGAGATGAACATGTATTTTAACAAGTTGATGTGCATGATCACCACCACACACTCAGAGATCATCACACACACTGTGCATTAGTATGTTGTTGGTCTAGTTATACTCAAGATAGTGATGTGCACATTATTAGACAAGTTGGAGAGAGGAGCTATAACAGCATAGGCAAGAGTTCACTTTCAGCAAGATGTCACCGTTGAGCACATGGAAACTATCACGGACAACCAAGATTGACATCATTTTTCGAGCATCAATCATCCAAGGATGTCAAAGAGTTGGTCTTACCACAACTGTGTGAGTGTTTTTTATAGTTTACATGGATTTCTGAAGCATATTTTGTCTCACATGGGTACATGTGTAGATTGGATGTAACATCGTCTAAAGTGGAAGTCCAAGTGTCAATAGTTGAATGTAAGAGTCATAAAGTAGTTGTAGAGTCACGAGGGTAGGTGAATAGGCACAAAGGGGAATTTCAAGGGTCACCCCACCCTTTGCTATGTATAGTACCTCATAACTCATTGTAAGGGCTTTTGGTCAACCAAGCTTCCGATAGGAGTATCTCAGAGAAATCTTGGAGAGTATTATAACGAGCCTTATATTTTCCACGGTGTAGAGCTAATACATCTCTTTAGAAGAGACGGTGGCAGTGACTGTAATGTTATGGTATTGGGGCTAGTGGCTGGTCATGGTTATACTATATGATTGGAACTTTCATTTCTTAATATAATACACCCATCATGTTTCATGCATATTTTGTTATTGTATCTCATGTATCTTGGTTACTCTAATGATATATGTATTGCTTTCTTACGCATGCATGTTTGGACTCTTTCTATATAAGTATGTATGAATCTTACTCAAATATGTTGTTTGTTTAACCACCACTTTGGATTGTTAACTAACTTTCTTTCCAGTTTTTGATGTATCTTCACTCGTGTGTTCTCTTCCAAGCCATGTTCTTTCACAGGTTTCCAAGGGCCGTACTCATACAACTTTCCATGTGTTAGAATCATTCATGCACCTTTCTTGCCTTGTTGCACATGTCACACCCTTGCTACCAACAAGAACATCTTACTTTCCTCTATCCATAACTGCGATAAATGCGATACCATATGACCATTTGCTGGGACTCCTACACCAAATGATCTGAGGTCTAGTTAGGACTCGTTATCAGGGAGATCTCCTAACATGTTGGTGGGTCCAACACCGACACTTATATATCGAATATAGTGGTTTTTTGTTAAGTCAAGTTGTGCAAAATATAGTTAAAACGATTTTCAGATAGAGAGACCTACCAATAGTAGTAATAGGAAAGGTCAAATTTTTGAACTTTATAAGAGATATCACACACAAAAAAATGTGATGGTTTGCTTGAACAAGATTGTGTTCAAGACAATATTTTTCTTTAGCTCGTATCATTTTCAATCTACGCACAGGAGTTGTCATTTTGTACTCTTTATTTACTAAGTAATATATATATATATATTGGTAGAATTACTTATGAGGGTAACATAAATTAAATGAGACATAAAAAATGATAGGAATCAATTGATAATACATAT
Organism: Pinus taeda; assembly: GCA_000404065.3. NCBI lineage: Eukaryota > Viridiplantae > Streptophyta > Pinopsida > Pinales > Pinaceae > Pinus > Pinus taeda. The sequence goes on from APFE031385722.1 coordinate 40,929, forward strand.
CAACATAGTTAGTTCATCATCTCACATTATCAATGTTTAAAAAATAAAAAAAGTTAACTAAACTATAACTTTATTATTATTATTGTTATTAACAACATAACATATATACATTAAAGAAAAAGAGATAAGAAAACATATTGAAGATTTCTAAGGTGTAAATAAGATTTCTTACAATATAATGGATCAATACAATGGCTTATCAATAGGACTTGTCATAGAAACCCATACCTTATTTCACAGTCAAAATATTTTATAAACATTTTGTTTGAACTTAATTTATAACTACCTTTGAAATAAATTTCTAACTTTAACTACTACTAAAAATATACCATAAATATTTACAATAATTAAATCCATACAATCCACCTATTCATTATTAATAATATAATTAGAATTTTAAAAGTCCCTATCCGAAAATAAACATGACTATCAACCTATATAATTTAAATGATTATTTAAAGATAAAAAAATATAAAGATATCTAAACCTTTAATTTATTGATTTAAATCATCTTTTAAGAATAATCAATATTGAAAGTTACCAATTTTCCTATGATGCAAAGGCTTGTCTATCTTTAAAAGTGGGGATAAAAACATTCCCCCTAACTCTAAGTGAATAGAGACATTTTAACCA
>APFE031385722.1:41571-83804 GCA_000404065.3 Pinus taeda
AAGCATGCTCAGATAGACCACTGTAAGTATTAGGCAGGGGCACAGCTTGAGCTGTGTCTGAAACAAGAGTGTTCGGCACAGAAACAACTTCAATGGCATTGACAAACGCAAAGGAATTATTGGAGGGAATAAATATCAGGACCAATGTTTGTTCATTTACATTGATGAGATATTCCTCCGTCACAATTGAACTATTGGATTTGGAAATTGTACAATAGACCAGAGTCTTGGGTGGCTACTGAAAATATGGCACTTGTAAGATTGTACATTTGATAAGAGAATGGAAAGAAATGTAAACGTACCCATTGTCTGCCCTAGTGCCAAATACTAAAGGTATAAGATGACTCCTGAGTAAATACTCTAGATGTCAAATAGATACCAGAAGGAACCTGTAGATTGGAATTTGTAGTGTTAGAAAAGATGCCTTCATTGGTGGTAATTGACATATATGAGGAGGGGGTATCTGCAGTGAAGATCCGTCCACCCACTGTTGTGTTACTTTTTGATCCACAGTCTATAAGGTAGTTATCCTGTGAAGTTGAAACCCCATTATGATAAAATACAATAAAAACAACACACAAATGCACACAATGACTGCCATTTACTTCACTTCTTTCTCTGCAGCCCAATTGTGTGGTTCTCTCTTTTCTCTACACCCAAATTATAGGATTCTCTTTGTGTCTCTTTCTTCCTCTGCACCTCCAGGCAATTCCAAGAGCCTATAACTCTGCCCAGATTTCCACCCTGACCATTGAACTGATGTCGTCACCCCTGACCGAGCTGGGATAAGACCTCCTTCTTTAGAATATAGAAAGATAGAAAGATGGACTTCAGTTCACCTCTATTCTAGAGAATAATTTGGAGATTGCCATGAAACTGCAGGTTCCTAAATATGTCAAGAACAAAGTTATAGAAATACTAATTGGCTCTCTTATGCACCAATGTTCTTGGATCATATGCCCATTTTGTATGGAATGTCTACTAAGTGGTTCCAGTTAATGGGGCATTGGTTTGAGTGTTCAATATATTCTTATTCTTTATCAAAGTATTTTTTTGCTCTATTTGCTTTCTTCAATTTATGCCTTACGGCGTTTCCTTTGCAACATCTGGTGCAAATGCTAGTTAAGTAATTTCTCAATGGAAGTAATTTTACTATGGTAAAATTGGTCTTACATGGTGTACTTCTATCCATCTAGTAAATTAATGCTAGATGATCAAATTTTTGGTGATAACAACACCGATTGAATCAACATCATGATCGAATATAAGAGTAAATAGATCACAATAGCTACGATCACAAAAAAATGAGTTCATTAACATCCTCATGATCTGACGAATCACACAGAGGGGTAGATGAGAATCATGAATGTTCACCCTCTACGTTTCCAGAAAAAGTAAGTGAAAAATAAAGTGGATTTTCAATGAAGAATTTGTCCTCTCCATTGTCAAATGATAGACTAACATCGGGTGTGTTCTACGAATGATCGGAAGTAGATACATTCGGGGATGAATTTACACAAGGAAAATTAGAGATAGCAGAATCACTAAAAATGTCAGGAAAAAGCAGAGGAGGAGCGGACAAAAGGGAGTCATCCTTCACCGCAGGTTGATGTTCAAATTCCTAGTCATTCTCATCGTAAATGATAGCATAGGTTGGTTGTGCAACATCAACTCTGTCAATAGCTTGATCCTCGTTCACAACAGATATAGAGTTCGAAAAGGAAGGACACGAGATAGTGCAGTTTGGAGGATCAGAAAAATCCAGGGACTGAGGTTGGGTAACAAATGCATATGAAAACCCATGGTATTCCCAACCAAGTATGTTCAAAAATTAAGAGTAGTGACAGTGGAAGCATGTACAAGTTGAATAATCATGTGTGCATGCTCTCCCACATCACTCTACGGGGGTGGAGTTGTTTGATGAGGGGAAGGCAGACAAACACTTGTGACAGAAACTATGTCCACTTGTGATTGCACAACTCCATCACCGAAGTATGCTGAGCAGGGTTTGAACTTTTTCTTCACTTTGGAACAAATTGATTTGTGACAACAATATTCAAATCTGTCCATAAGATATTGGAATTTCATCTGACTTTTTGAGGCTTCAAATATGAGAAGACGAAAGTGCTTCCAAAAATCCATAGGTAATTCATGCGGGGACTTCCGTTGTTTTAACATTTTTTTGTTAAGAGCTTCAAGATCAAAATGATGGAAAAAATATTTGATTAGATCATTGAACTGCTTAAATGAGTGCACGCAATTGTGAGGCAGGTTGTGGCACCATCGTTTTGGGGATTTACGAAGGGTGTATGCAAACAACAGGTTGACCTCTACTTCATCAAACTATTTTTCATTCTCTAAGAATGCAAGTAAGTCATGTAAGTGCTCAAGCCAAGCCACTTCACATTCACCATCATATGTGAGTTCCGACAAGTGATCAAAAAACTCCTTCGCGACTTCAAAGGAATGAGTGTTGGACAGACATCGCGGAGGGTTAACTACAACGATATCCATGATAGACGTGTGAAGATTCAAAACATGATGTGAGGACTCATCTTGTCATCTGGCCCTCCTTCTAGCACCAAAAAAAAAGTTAACAATGATGGACCCACCAACATGACAGGGGATCTCCCTGACAAGAAGTCCCAACTAGACCTCACACCATTTGGAGTAGGAGTCCCAACAGTGGGTAGTACGGTATCACCTTGAATGCAGTTGGGCACAGAGGTAAGTAATATGTCCTTGTTGGTAGCAAGGGTGTGACCTTGCAACAAGTCAAGGAAGGTGTATGAAAGGCTCTAACACATTGAAAGGGAGAGAAGTGTGCCACACAGTCTGGCTATAACACGCAACTTGAAAAGGAACACATGATGAGAAAGACATCACGAGATGGAAATCAGAATAGCCGACGATCCAAAGTGATGGGTTATACCAACAACACGCTTCGATAATATTCATACAAACACATACGAAATAGTCCATACAGACATGCATAAATTACAGCTACATACATCATTAAAGTAACCTGGATAGTCGAACTGCAATAACTATATATGCATGAAACATGTTGGCTTATGTTATATTAAAAGAGTGAAATATCCAATCATACATACAACAATAACAACCACTAGCCTCGATAGTGGAACATTACAGCCATTGTCACCTGCTCCTCCAAAGAGATGTACTAGCTCTAGACTATGAAGAAGCCAAGGCTCGTTACAATACACTCCAAGCTTTCTCTAAGTTATATCTATGTGACGCTTGGCTCCCATAATCCTGTATAATGAGTTATGAGGTTCTATAAATAGCAAAGGGTGGGGTGACCCTTAACATTCCCCTTTGTGACTCTTTAACTACCCTCGTGACTCTTCAACTTACACGTGACTGTTACATTCTACTATTGACACTTGGTCTTTCACTTTTACAACATGTTTACATTACAATCTGCACATGTACCCATGCGAGATAAAATGGGCTTGATTAAGCCATATAAGACATCATTAAGACTCGAACAGTTGTGGGAAGAATAAATTTTCGACATCCTCTCGATGATCGATGGTGGCAAACTGATGACAAGCTTGGTAGTCTGTTATGGTGTCTGCGTACTCTGTGGTGACATTCTTCTGAAAGTAAACTCTTGCCTCTATTGCATCTGGGTACACTGATTTGGCACATCTATCCAACTCGTCAAAGAACATGTGCAACATGGCCATGGGTGCAGCTAGACCAGCGACATGTTGATGCATAGTGTTTGTGCTCATCTGCAAGTCTGTGTTGGTGGCTATGTGCATTAACTAATCAAAGTACATGTCCATCTCCAATCAGACTTGGTTCTTTGTCTTCACCTCGATTGGTGTGTCAATTGATGGGATGACATGCATGTGCACAATGACATCCATGCTCCTGAATACTTATGCATGTGAACCATGTAAGATGGTGATGAACTACGGGAGTTCCTCATAGTTCCAGATCTGACTTTGAATGCATGCCTTCAACTCCACTGCCTTTGGCTTCATCATCTTTGGAAAGTGCAATGGGTCTCCCTTGTACCTCATTATCCATATATGCATGTGATCGACAATAGTGAGTATGTTTGACAAAATGTGTGCTCTCCTAGCACAGCTCTGCTGCCAACCATTAAGATGGACAATTCACTTATGCATGATGACTAACCTGAAGTATAGTTTCTGCATGTCTGTCTCAACAAACGATACTTCATCAAGTATCGCTTTCCTCAACTCTGCTCTGGCGGATGTTGTAACTTTCTCTTCTCCCTGCTTGGTCGCTTGTAGCTCCTTATCCATGCACTCGTTCTCAGCTATCAGGAATCTAACGCTTGAGCTAATGGCTTCGGCATAGTAGCATCAACCAATGTAGCTGGATGTTTGTACACATCGGACACAATCATTCACTCTTCAAACTATGCAAGAGATACATGGACATCCTGAGTGGTCACTCTGGGTGACTGCACAACTCTGTCTTGTGCCTCGTCGAAAGATATGTTGTGCACATCTGCTTCTGGTTTGTCCTCAAGGATTTCAGTGTCTCCTTGATCACTTAGGACTTACTTTGTTTATGGATCTAATGAAGCCAGTGGGTTGACCTCTTAGTTATGAGGCATGAGGTCAATGTCCAGATCTAAATCTGTCTTAACCACATCCGTGTCCATTTGTTCCAACATTTGTTCAATCTCCTGAGCGAAGTCTTGCTCCTGTGACTACTCACCCTATCTACTATGTGCTAGTTTCTCGGATGAGTCAATAACTTGTATGGCGCAATTTCATAAATATGTCCATGTTACGCCTCCTTCTGTTCCTGTTCCTGTTGTGCTTCCTTCTCTCTTCTACGCAGCTCTTGTTCTTCCCTGAGTTATTGCTTCAACCCCTACAACTCATTTTCTACTTCCTCTAGCTTCTGTTGCTCCCTCATCCTTTACGTGATCCTTCTGTTGCGTTGTCGCCTCTTCGCATCAATATGCAAATTTTCTCTCAACTCAATTGGGTTTTCTTTGAACTTGCATCTTTTCTCCACCTTTGTGTTGTCAGCAACCTTCCTCTTGCCTTTATCAAGCGCAGGTCTAGTACCCTCTATTGCTACTAATGATACTTCTCTCTGAGATGTCGCTGCCTTCTACACTGCTAACCACTCTACAACTATTCTGATCGGTTCATTGAGACTTGAGAAGTGTTAGCAATATCTCCATGGATCTTCCTCAGGCTAATGACCCGCCCTGTGGATCCAAGGATGATACATTCTCACATAGTGTTCCTTCACTAAGCAATGTGCGTCACATGGATTGAAACTTCTAGTGATGAAGGTGAATCTTTTTAATTCCTCCATCTCGGCCTCAGCATGCTTGAGACATTGGATCTCGTACAACTTGATCCGCAAAGGAAGAGTGGGCCAAGGTGCCTTCTTTTTCTTGTGCAGTCTCACTGACAACCCTATCAAGATGTGGTATGAAACCTCTTGCATGACCAGCTCATCCATGGAAAACTTTAGTAAAACATGCAGAGCCTTCTCCACGATGTATATCTAGATGAAGGTGCCAAGGGCTGAGGAATACCAATCTTTTATGCCAACCAATGCATCCATCGCTGCCTGTGACATGCAAGGTGAATCCTACTCAAAGATCATCCTATACATTGGGTTGATGAAGTGGTCTGATAAATGTATAATAACTCCATGGAAGTTGCATTCGGAGAACAACATGCAATAATTGTGCACAAATCTGAAGGTGTCCATGCCCAACCCAAGCCTGGGAACTATTGACGGGCACAGATTGCATCAAGTATGTAAGTAGACATGAAAAGCTTTGCTTGCTAACCCTTGGGTGGATGTCGAGATTTTATTACTTGTTCTTTCATCCAGAGAGCCAACATGTTGGACCAATTGAAAGGTCTTCCTTCATTCGCTAATTGATCCAACACAATCACCCAACTCTGCAAGAATATTTCTATACTCTCTTGGTCATATAAACGACACGTGAAGATGACCAAGAGCTGATAGGCCTTCCGCAGTATCCTTGTCTTATACACTTGGTTGGGTGTTTTCCTGAACTTAGACGACTCTCTAACCCAGCTCTTCAAGATGTCTCTTGAATTTGCATTGTTGTTGGGTTTGGTGAAGGGTGCATCCATTATGATCACTGACTATGACAAGTGATACATCTCCTGAAAGTCCTTTTCCCTTAAGGTAGCAAGTTCTATTCCACTGAAATTACTCAATACCATTGTCTTTGGATTAGTATGCGAGACAATCGAGTGGATCATGTCCGTGCATGGGAACGCGGGATACCTGGATGCAATCCAGTACAAGCCAAACTTGTGTATGTTAACATAGACTATGCGATCCTCCAAATTCTCCTTAAATGTTCCTAAAAAGGTGTCATTGATGTCCTACCATTTCATATTGATTTCCTTGTATATGAATAGTTCAGTGTCTTCATAGATAGGAAAGTTCATAGGCACTTGCTTAACTTCATCTCCAGTTGCACTCTCAACGCTGTCCTTTGACCCTACTCTCTTGGAATCCATTGTACATGTATTACTAAGAGATTGACGAACACCTGTGATACCTGGAGACAGAGAAACACTCATGGAAAACACAATGTCAGTTGAAAACCAAAAAAACTTGAGGACTAACATGCAACACACCTAGGTGACTCAATGGAAGATTTGTACAATTTTCACTGGGAGGCTAGGAGACTGATTGCCAGAACTACGTAGAACACAGTTCAGACTGTCAATAAGCTAACTAAATGTTGAAACAGAGTAGAGCATAGTCTGGCTTGGCTTTTTGATGACTGAAACTGCGCAATGCACAGTTTTAGTCAGCGTGACTGCAACCCGGTCAAACTGCATCTACGTAATTTTGGGGGCCAACTGGGAACTGCCTCTCAAAATTGCATAGAGTGAGCCTGGGAGGTCAATGTTGAGCAAGCTCTGTCAAATTCCTGAGAGGAAGGTAGAGCCTTCACTCTTAGAAATGTGCAGTGCAAGTTGGGCAAGGCAAGGGCCAGGCCAAGGCCAGACTCGCTGATGGGCGACTAAAATTATGTAATGTTTGAATGCATGTGCGAAGCTTAGTGTAGACAAGAGTGAATGAACATACATGAAAACAGTGAGTGCATGATTTAGTAAATGGGAAAACAAATAAGTGTGTGAAGCGAGTTGCCGTAATGGCCACCGATAGTGCAGAAACAGTTTCATGCATGTGACAGCAGTGAGATGCAATGAAAAACTTGAAATAGTGCTGCTACAAGCTAACATGTATTAATACGACAACAAATTTTCAGCAAAACCACGCAAACAACACTCACACAAACTAAAATACAAAAAGCGACAGAAAAGCAGCAAAAGACATGAAAAGTGGACTTACCCGGAAAAAGTTGAGTTGAGTGTGCCAAATGCTCCTAGATATGATGGGGAATGCCAGAGCTCCAAGATCAAAGTGAAGAACAAGCATTGAAGCGTCGAATAAATAGTTTTGATAAGATGGAGGCTTATGACGTGCATTCACAACTCTAGGAAAAAGCAACACTTGGCAGGAAGTTTCTAAAATGGATTTTGTTTTTAACCTCCAACTGCTAAAAATGGATCCCTAAAATCTAGCGATACTTTTTTTTCCTTTTTTTTGCTTTTTTAATTTTCAGGAAAAAGCAGCACATGCATGCAAAGCAAGATTGCTCAGTCTTGGAGGGAACTAATCAACTTGGGAGCACATGCAATGGACTGCAAGCCTATGGATGAATTCTGTGCAGTTTCTGGGTTGAGTGGCTCCAGATGCCCCTTAGGCTCTACACAATTTATGGACTGAGGCCAAGGTTGTCAGCCAGAACTACGCAAATTTGGAGAGCAAGTCCAATGATGGGCTACTCTGCACAATTTTAAGAGGGAAGGTTGCTTGTTTTCTCTTCACATTTCTGGAAAGCAGTAGGCTAGCTTGATGTTCTGCGTAATTCTGGAGAGCAAGGCTGTTTTCCCTCCAATTCTGCGCAATTCTTCAAGTGAGCACAACAGCTAAATAATAACCAAGTCCTAGGATGTTAGCTTGCGGGTGAAAGGAAAAAAAGCTAGCAAACACAAGTTGTTAAGCTAAGAAATTCAACTGAAAACATATGTACCTGGACAGTGCAAGACAGGCTGCTAAGGATGGTTTGTAGGGAGGCTCCAAAATGAAGCTAAGGCAAAATTTTGGAGGGTGGTTGTAGCCGCTACAATAGAAATATTTAAAAGTTGGTTGATAATCTAATTAAGACACTTCTAAGCAGAATTTTCAGAAACGATTTATGGGTTTTGGAGATCTCATATATTCTAGCCTCTCCACCAAATTTCAAGGCTAGAACACATATGATGCTACAAAAACTAACAGGGCCCATTTATGAAATCCTATGCATAGTTAGGTTGCCCAGAATGGGGGTTGCTTGGGCCCATAAAGGTGAGTCGTTGATGGAAGCTCACACACGAAAACCTTTTGATAGGTATATTACCCATAATGAGGGTTTACTAGGCCTAGAGGGGTGAGTAACTAGTGGGAGAATAAATATGTCCCACACTCACTATGATGTGAGCATGAGGGGGGCTTGTTTGGAGTTGTACAAAAAGACTACATGGGGCAATATATATGCCATTGAGTGCTTGCTTTGGTTGTGAAATCACTAAGCGAGTTGGACTTAAAGACAAAGATGACTAAAGACTATGTGGAGTCATGGAACATACACACCACTGAGTGCATGCTTGGCCTGATAAACCCTTCAGTTCTTGTGTAGACAAAGGAAGTAGGAAAATAATTGATAAGATAAGTATTTGCTTAGAGAAATTGCTAATGAAAATTTGGTTTAAGTTAATTTAAAATTTATGTTGAATATTATTATTCATCTAATTAGATGCTTGTGATATAGGTTAACTATTGAACTAAGTAACAAAGACATACGAGGTTGATTACAAGCAATGTCAGAGTGGTGTAGTGGAATTATAGTGGAGTTGAAGACTTTAGCGACTAGGTCACTATGGTGACATTGGAACCTTGTGATATGCATTGATTTCCATGAGATATGTTGTGATAAATATGTTATGTTGTTAGAGAAAACTAGAGGGACACCTTGGCTGTGAGACTCCATCAAGAACCTTCATGTCCAAGGAAGCCTTGCCAAGGAATGGATTGCTCGAGGGGCTGGGGAGGCTGAGAAGGGGATGCTTGAACTTGGAAGATGTATGACTGCATAGAAGAGGAAAATTGAGAGAATTAGTTTTCGAAGAATCATGTGTATACTCATTGGGATAAAAAATGCATTGGGTGTGTCCCAGCAAGTAATGAGTTGAGTTTATTCCCTATGGAAGCCTTGAGGAACAACAGACAACCAAGTAGAAATGTACTGGAATTTCAGGTGGTCTAGAGTTAAAAATAACATGAAAGATGAATGGTATTGCTCAAAATGGCAATGCGAGACATGGAAGATATCGTTGATGTAAGCATTGTGATTATAAAGCTCATATTTTTATGTTCTCTATTTATAGAAAACCAAGGATGGTGTTCCTTTAAGCGGGTGGGGCTTGTAACATCCCTCACATTATCCTTGTTTTTGAAATGTAAAATTGTTACTCTATAATGCCAACATGGAGGCCATCGCAACCTCGAGGATGAGCGCAATTGGTTGAGTCACCATCGTTAAAGGACCTTTGCTATTGAGAGGTCACAATTTCAATTCTCTCGACGCTCTCAGGGTTAGGCTTCATGGTTGAGCTGACAAGAAGTGATCCCTTCGAATGTATTTTACTGGTACAAATATTTCATGGACATAGTGGTCACCAATCTTAGATGTCTATGAACCACATAGAGAGAAAAAAAAATACATGAAGGCCATGGTTCGCTGAGACATTATGTGTAAATAAAATATAAATTAAAGGTAAATTTAATTTGTGGTTGGATTGAATGGAGGGACACATGGATCTAAGGTTCTAAGGGGGTTGCATGTTGCATTTTGTTGGTTTCCTGTGGTTACACATGTGTGCATGTTGGGTGCCTATTGTGTGTCATGAGCAAGCCCATACTTGAAAAGCATCGAAGTATAAGAGTGATGTTGTTAGTGTAATAGAATGCTCCACCATCTAACAATTGGCAAGGAATGATTAGGCAAAGGAAATGCTCACATTTTCTTGGTTTCCACAGTGTGAGTGGATGGAAGATGTGTCATCTCGTAGGAAGCATGAGGCCTCAAGGAAAAGAGGAAATGAGGAAAAAATGAGTGCATGGAAGGGAGAGAGAACAACAAAGAAATATCCCCGAGCAATGTTGGATTGGGAACGTGGAGCATCATTGTAGGAGAAAGCAGGAGCTACAACTGAGATTTTACTCAAAAATTCAAGGTTTGATCCACTACGTTGATGTGTTGGGCCACTAGACTGTGATGTCCAAGTGAGTTGGACTTAAAGACAAAGATGACTAAAGACTATGTAGAGTCATGGAGCATACATGCCACTGAGTGCTTGCTTGGCCTGATAAACCCTTCAGTTCTTGTGTAGACAAAGGAAGTAGGAAAATAATTGGGAAGATAAGTATTTGCTTAGAGAAATTTCTAATGAAAATTTGGTTTTAGTTGATTTAAAATTTATGTTGAAATATTTTTATTAATCTAATTAGATGCTTGTGATATAGGTTAACTCTTGAACTAAGTAACAAAGACATACAAGGCTGATTACAAGCAATTTCATAGTGATGTAGTGGAATTATAGTGGAGTTGAAGACTTTAGCGACTAGGCCATTATGGTGACATTGGAACCTTGTGATATGCATTGATTTCCATGAGATATGTTGTGATAAATGTGTTATGTTGTTAGAAAAAACTAGAGGGACACCTTGGTTGTGAAACTCCATCAAGAACCTTCATTTCCAAGGAATTCTTGCTGAGGAATAGATCGCACAAGGGGCTGGGGATGCAGTGATCCAAGAGGATCCGTTGATTCAATTGCACAGGTGTTCAAAGTGTCGTCATTTGTATTCAGTGTCGTCGTCGCCTCAGTTTACGAGTGTCGTTCAGTTTCGACAGTGTTGGTTATGATCAGGTTGTTCAGGTAATTTTCGTAGTTTTTCATGGCGTTCAGTTGATGTGGTGTTGTACATGGCTGTCAACTTATGTTCATCGACAGTTTCCCCAGGATTGGTCGACAACATGTGTTTTGTCGTTCGACTTTGCAGGATTGGTGTCGACATGGTTGTTTCGTACATCGCAGAGGTTTGATGTGTCGACATGGGTGTCATCTTGGCAGAGGATCGATATCATCGTTTTGTCAATGATAGGCATGAGTTTATTGACATCACGAGATGAATGTTGCGAACGTCGCATTGTGATAATATTGTACATATGGGTTTTTTAAAAAAATACATATAAATCCAGATCCATGTATTAAATCCTAAACCTATGCATAAGTTCTACAAACCCTAATCCTATACTAAACACCATTCCATAATGCTCTAAACCATGTATCAAATCTTATGCAAACACCAAAACCCTAAATTATAAACCATACATCCAAACCCCATTTACTAAACAACACATAAAACTATGTTTAAACACCCTCGGACCTTTTTAAAACAATATAAAGCATTGCAAAATTCAAATAAATTGTCTTAACTGTGGCTAGACCGTGCGAGGTTTCTAAACCGCAACGGGATCATGTGATCATAGTTCCGGTGAGAAGTGAACTGCGGGTCCCTAACCACTGGTCATTATCACAAGTTTTGGAACCGTGGACTAAACCGTTAGCAAACTGTCAGCGCTAACCACATCGGGAAGGACTGACATGTGAACGCGCATTTGAAAATCGCGTGGGTAAGGGAGACTGCCAACTCGAAAATTGTCAGTGGAACTACCGACACTCAAACCGCAGGATATCGCGCCAGTCACATGAACTGTCCAACCCCGCCCGGTTAAACCTGACTGTCAGTAGTTTGGGGTTTTAATATAATGTATTTTTTGGGTGTTTTGATGGGTTTTTGTGGAACAAACTAATTCGATGACCATGGCATTAACCCTAGGTGTCTCCTTGTGACTAGACTGAGATGGTAAACCTAATCTAAAGCAACCAAATTCACCTCAAATGCAGTCAGAGGAGGTTATCATGTATCCATAGGCCTATAAGAGGCAGTTTTTCCCATGGAGGATAGGAGAGTGATTTTTGAGTTTCATGTGCAGGTTCTAAAGGGATAGAGACGATTTTGTTTTCAGTGTTTTCGGAGCATCCGGGGTCGGATTTGGGAACCGTAAGCGGCGTTGCAAGCCTTCAGGAGAAATATGACAACTAACGAGAGGTTTCACATCTTCCAGGGGGGTTGTTAACCAATGAAATTACCTGTTGTTCGTTGGTGATTGCAATGTTTCACACTCTCCTAGCAGGGTGGTGGTGGTACATGGAAATGTAAGTGATGTGAATGTTTTTGTCCACTAGATTCATTAAATAATGGGACCGCCTTACGCTTTCCACCCAACACTCATCGACATATCCTATACTTTAGCATCTTATAGAGGGCGATGGTGGTAGATGGAAATGCAAGCGACGAGAATGTTTCCGTCTATCAGACCTACTAGATAACGGAACCGCCAACGCTTGCTACCTACTACTCAATATTAAAGATTTTATAGTAAGAAGAGGAAGGGTGGAACTGGTCCGACGTGGGGATTCTCAGCAAGATCCCATGTTTAAAAGGGATGTCACTTCATGGAAATGTGATGGCTAAAAAGGTCGATCAATGACGTATGTTATTTCAGGGCCCCCTTGGTCCATCGTAAGTTAACAAGGGAGGGTCCAAAACTCGATACCACCAACATTAAAACCACCCATATTTGGAATGTGGTATTACCATGGAACCCTGCCCAAAGGGAAATGGGGTGAGATGTGGACTACCAATGGCCATGTGGATGCCACATGATGACACATGATGATGTGGTATTGTATTATGTTGATGTGGAAGTTCCACATGGAATACACATGGATGGCATGTGGTAGTATTGTGATGACATGGACCTCACATAATGATGATGTGGCAGTGCCACATGGGCCAAACAAGAGCCACATAGAGGCCACGTGGCAGTTCAATGTTGGTGTGGCCTTAATTGATTGGTCAAACTTTAAGACGGCATGACTTTCAATTTGAGAGTCGGATAGAGATAATGTTTATATAACTAGAAAGCTCACAATGAAATGAATGTGATAGTGACATCGATTTTGAGTTTTAACTACATTGGAAGAAGTAAAATATTTATGACCTGTTTTTTCATAATGGACCTTGGAGGTTGGGTCAATTCATTAAGTAACACCTCTCACGACTCAAGATAATACAAGGGGGTGTGAGGAAGTGTTATAGTATGGGTGTTACTTGTGTCTGGGATCCACTCCCTCACATATTCTTCCACTTGTATTTTTGACAAAAACCTTTGTTCGATCCAAGATTCACACTCAACAACATCCAATTCCTCTTGCACTAAGCGAGGAGTGAGTTTCGTGTATGGATAAGGTTCCTACCTTATGGGGCTCGGACTAGAGAGTGTGAAATCTCTATGGGGCATTGCAAACAACTTGATGAGAGGTCGGGAAGGAGGAGTGAAATAGATAGGCCAATAGGATGGCACTAACGAAGAGTGGGGAGAGGGGCATGGAGAACGAAGGAACGTGAGGGGCCAATCTTGGTGATTGGGTAGAGGAATTGGTGAAGGCTTGAAACTTAGATCTAGAGTATCGCACCAAGAAGGGATGAGCTTGACAAGGGGAGGCCAAGGGGATGTAGACAACCAAAAGCAAGCCCCTTTGATAAACCATACAAAAGTTAGGAATGACAAATTATGGCTTCAAGGCCAAGAGAAAAACACAAGCTAGACGTTTATGACAAAGAAGACATTAAGTAGGAGCTAAAAAACTAAAGATACGAAGCAAAAAATGGAAGTCCAAAATTAAGAAAGTATAGGGCTTGAAACCATTTATGCTACCTAGAAATGCAGTGTTTACTCAGAGAAATCTTTGTTGGAGGGAGCATAGACTTAACCACTCTATTAATCGATTTACATGCTAAGGGTTGTAGTACTCGAGGTACCTTAATGTCAAATGATGCATTGTCGTTTTGCATTGAATTATGATTATAAACTCTATCATGGTAGAGAATTGGTGCATAGTGAAAAGACTAGTCAAGCAACGAGCATGTGCTATTTAAACCCAAGTTATACTTGTCACCCTCCATTTGTTACTTGCTCAACAACTAACAAAAAAAAGTGTCCTAAATACATAGCTTGTGACTACCTTAACATGTCTTAATAACCACCCCACATAGAAAATTTATCTAAAAAAAATAAAAATAAAAATAAAAGTAATTATATATTTTAAACTTTATATTTATATTCCGTTTTACAACTAAAAAATATAATTTAATAAATAATATACTTATTTTTATTAATAAAAAATAAAAAAATTCCAATACGATTATTTTTTTATATTTTTATATATTAAAATTGAAATTTTTTAAATGCTTAAATATTTTGGTTATTGAACATCCACCTCCCAAAATGAAACTTTGTCATATTCACCACGTGAATCAACTTAATTAATAACGTTGGAAACTATTACTTACAATAACCTCTTGCGAAAAACAAACTAATCTATTAGAAAAAACATATAAAAAACTTTTTAATGAAAATGACCAACGCCTAATTTTCATCCACCAATAGAACTCCTATAATACAAAATTATAAAATAAAATATTTAATAATTTAAAAGAATAAAATATTAAATTAAATTAATATCACTTTCCCTATAACTTTGGAGCCTAATTTTAGGACATACATTGCAATAATATATTTGAAACAGAAAGGTCGTTGTCGACCAGCAATAATGCACAGAAGAACATGCTGATTAGATCCTCAACTCTCCACGTTCGTGTGCCCCAACATTTATAGAATGGCGACGTAAGAAGAATTTTAAAAGGAAATGCTTCATAATTGAGTTACACGCTGAATTACGGGGAGAGAAAACGACCTGCCTGGCCTTATTATAAGATATCGAGTTGTTTTTATTGAGATTTTTTAGAAGTATTTTTTATAAACCCACCGCACCAACTCCAGTGCGTAGTTGTTAAGAGAAGAAACTCACATCATGCAACTTTACTATGGTTACGTTAAAAGCTTTAAACTAAGTTAACCCAAATAGGTTCTTTTATTCGGATTTTATATAAAATTATCCAAACTTATCTATACATGTGACACCTTTTAACTTTTGCTTTTTAAGCTTAGTCTATTCAATTAAGTAGTGAGTTTTAGAGGGTTTTGTAGTGTTTTCATATGTGATTGTAATCATGACTGATATTATAATATATCGAGTTAATTAACTAAACACCAAGGAAACAACATAGGAAAGTTCCCCACACTTTTTTAATTTTATTTTTAATAGTAAACAGATCATGGGGAATTGAGTCTTTAGGAAGTACCACATATATAACTTTTCTTTCAAACATTTGATTTTATCTTTGCTCTCTAAGGGCGCTGATTTGGAGCCCTGATGTTGATTTGGAGCCATTATGGTCGTGATTTATATGAATGAGAAGAAGTTAATTCGGAGTCATTATGTTCTTGATATGGTAAGGAAAAGTTAATTTGGAGTTATTACGGTTGAATTTGTGATTTTTTAAAAAAGATGAGGGGGTTAGTCCTTTTTGAAGAAGCTTAATTAACCTGATATACCACAATTTTTGTACACATAACATATTTACAAAAGCGTGATCGACATGATATGCTACGGAGCAGTGAAGTGGAAAGTACAATATGCTGTCACAGCAACTCAACAGCATCACTATTATTATTACTTATTTTATTATTATTATTATTATCTAATTTTATTTTGAAATTGTCTTTAGTGTGATTTTTTGGAAGTTTTTATAGCGGATTTTTTTGGTTAAATTTTTTTAAAATTTGGCAGGAATTTATTGAAATCACAAGCTTGATGGATAATCATGTGCAATCAAAGTGCCCTAGGGGTTTTGCAGGGTGCTGAATCCATATAGTCAAAAAACTAGTTTAAATAACACAAATCAAGATTTCACCTCAAATTTTTCCACCAGATTTCAACACCGGAAAGTCCAAAAAGTCTCACTAAAGACAACTCCATTTTATTTTAAGGTCATAGTCAAGCTAGATTACGCGTAGTGATTTGACCCACTTGTTTGTACTTATTTATATTATTAGATTTTGCGCAGTGGTTTGACCCCCTTGTTTTTACTTATTTTATATTATTATTATTATTATCCAATTTTATACCCCTTGTTTTTACTTATTTTATATTATTATTATTATCCAATTTTATACCCATTTTTTTACTCGTTTTATATTATTAGACTTCGCGTACTGATTTGACTCCCTTGTTTTTACTTATTTTATATTACCCCACTTATTTTATATTATTATTATTATCCAATTTGATACCCCTTGTTTTTACTTGTTTTATATTATTAGACTTTGTTGTGGGACAAGGGACCCTTATTTGTGGGACAAGACCCCCTTATTTGTGGGACAGGGAATCTTTGTTTGCAGGACAAGACCCCCTTGTTTATGGGACAAGGGATCCTTGTTTGTGGGATAAGACCTCCTTGTTTGTGGGACAAGGGACAAGGGACCCAGCTCCACATAGTGTTTTCACTACTAAGTCTATGAAGGCATCCATACTCTACCCCCTCTGGTTTTGAACCCGTGACCTCTTAGGAGGAAACACGTGCTCTTAACCATTAGGCCCACTGAAGTTGTATTAGGCTCTTAACCATTATACAAGTCTTGATTGTATATTTTGGTATGGTTTTTAGTGTTTTAACTATTGATATGTTATTTTTGTTTTTATTTTTTTAATATGTATTATATTATAGAAGAAAAATGTTTATAATTAGATATGTGAAAACTATAAGGGTATATATAATGAACTATTTAATTTCTTATGGAGAGCTATTAGAGTAGAAATAAAAGCAAAATAATATGTCATTCAAAATTGGGTCTTTTTTTTCTCAACAAAGCTCTATTTGGCAAACACTTCATATTTTTCAATGAATTGAAAGTAGACAAGGAGTTATATCTTGATCTAAAGCAAAATTTCACGAGAATTTTCACAACACAAATAATTCCATGATTGACTTGGATAGAGAGAGATGGTGAGAATTCAAAGTTGTAGTGTTTCTAATGCAAAGAGGGCATATGGATTATGATCTTGTGGGTTAGGCGATAGAGAGGCTAAGTCGGGCAAGCGATGGTTGTCATCATGAATAGAAGTTGAGACTAGCCCCCTTTAAGCGACAACCGATAGCAAATAGATCTAAACAAGGGAGCAATCAAGTTTACTTTGCTCATGAGGCCATGTTATATTGATACGAGCAAGAATATGGCGGTGAGAGCTCTGGAATCTAGGGCTTTTGGCACAAATAACAATGTGGGGGGCCTGTGAAAATAATGCCCATATGGGGAGGCGCTCAATCTCTCTGATATAGGTTTATGTGCTTGATCTACTATGTCAAATCTAGGGCCTACAGATCTGGAATGGCCTATGTACATGATGGGTCCACCCACACCCCGCCCACATGGAAATCCCTCTCGTTTTCCCCTCTCTGATCTAGCCCAATGATAGGTAGAGATAGAAAATGAAACATTTCATATCTTCTTAAAAAATATTAGTGGGAAGACTTCCATTTTTTGGATTAGGGGCTTGGACTTGGTGAGAATCTTGAAACAGAGCATTCAAAACAAACTGGGTATATGTGTGAGTTTTCAATGCTTTTATTTGAAGGGAAAGTGCTACATGAGTCCTTCCAGATGCAGGACTATGGCATCACGCAGAACTCCACCATTATTTTAAATATCAGGTTGCATGGTGGAGTCAAAGCTCCAGAAATCCCATCAGATCCGTCTCTTTCAAGGATGTAATGCAAGGGAAGGCTTTCATCCCAACAGATCATATCCAAAACAACCCAAGACCTTACATAGTAGATCAAATGGAATATTTAATGGTTTATTGCCTAGATCTAGAACATTACACCGGTGGGGTTTTTCTTAGATCCCCAACTGTGACATATATTTATGTTCCAAAGGTTTCTTCATTGTCCAATTTGATACACAGAAAGATCTGGAGAATGCCCTATATGATGGGTCATGGTTTTGGGGTAGGGTTGGGCTCTTAATTACTCCATGGTTCCCAAAATCGGATGCCACAAATACGGTGATCTTGGTAAAGGCAATATGGGTGAGACTACCCATCTCCCTTTTCCTTTCTAGCACCACAAGAGGCTTATTTGACTGAATGCTTTCACCATCAACACAATGCAATTTTGTTCCTGGTTTCAAGTTGAATAAAATTATGATTTTTTTTCTTAAGAAAAGTAAAACACAAATAATTCCATGATATGTAGTCAATGCCAAAGCCTAGAGAAAACATTGTAAGCAAGAGAATCCCCAAACAAAATAGGGTAGTAGTGCACTTTGTATTGAAGAAATCTATATTGTTGATCCTTAATCCAATTCTAAAATACTTAGCAAATTGGCATCCCCATAAGATATTCTTGACGATCTTTGGACACTAAGAACTAGATAGAGGCCATTCAAGATACCACTCTTGGACGACTTGGGTTTAAACAAAATCCCTTAATGAGTGGCTAATTAAGTAAAAACCATTAAATTATAAGAAAGTTGTACAATCCAACCATTATGCAAACATTGAACCTAGATGTTAAGAATTGGAGAAAGAGAATGTCTCAAATGAAGAGTTGAGTATAATTGATGAGAGTCGTGTTGAAGAAGTAGATCACCAAAATTCCACCCATATTCCCCCAAAATTGCCTTTGTCATACTAGTATTCATCTTAAATAACTTAAACTTTGAAATGAGGAGTTTACAACTCTATGATCAACACACAATCAACTCTAAGACTTTCATACTCTCGAACAACAGGCCTCCACTATTTTCATAAGTAAGCAACAAGATCCCGTAAATATCACCAAAATAAAATGCCCTTCTAGCTTGGATTGTATGTCGAAAAGAATGACGCCTCCATCATACAATCACCCAACTCCCTCTAACTCCAGGTCAATTAACGAGCTACATCTCAACCAACCTAAATGCCTTCCACTATTGTTGTACCAACCTCACAACAACTCTCCAAGTTAACCAAATGCTGCTAAAGATGAGAGAACTTATAGCGTAAAACAGATGGGGAGCAGAGATAATGTCACATAAATCAAATGTCGCTCGAACTCTACCAACATTCTGCATTAAAAGAGCTCGATCTTTAAGTAGATATTCAAAGCATGGTTATGGTTGAAATATGGTGGCACACACCATAGAATCTTTTATTTGTTAGTATTAACCTATAATGATTTGATGGATACAAATACAAACCTTTATCTCTAACTTTGAGCTAACAAAATTATGTAAATTAAACTACCATTGAATTATTGTAGCTATCACTTACTAATAGTTATTAAATATTATTATCTTCACTCATATTTATTTATTATATATTTATTCTCTCTTAAATAGATTTGAGAAGTAAAAAAAAAAAAAAAAAAACTTACAAAGTCATCCCAAAAAAAGAAAGCAAGTACATTAAAATTTTGTTGGAGAAAAACATCAAGTAAGATAAAGAGAAAACAAATATAAACATATAATTAACCAAAAAGATCTCAAATTTTAGTTTCAGAAGATATGTGAAAATGAAGACTAACAACATAAAGATATAACTCTCAAAATGACCAAATGTATATAAAAAATATGAACAAATAATTCTTTAAAAAAAAGGATTTCAAAATTTAGTTATAGAAGGTGATGTGAAAATGAAGACAAACAAACGTAAAGATATAACTTTCAATGTATATAAAAAATATGAACAAAGTTAACTCTTTTTAACATATGAGATCGAGAAAAAATTCTGAGCATTAACCAAAAAAAATGCTTTGAAGTGTGAACGAGATTTAATGTTATTTGCTCATTTAAAAGATTTATATGGTTTTTCTGCCTGCTTGAATAGTTGGATTCTTATACAAATGAAGTTGGATTTGAGTATCCTTTTAATAAAAAAAAAAATTAAAATACTCAACGAATTTAGGATTAGTTAAATATAATTTGATGTGTTGGTGAAAGTATAGTGTTGTTATTGTCTTTAATAGTGTTTAATTTCCATAATGGACATATTTGTTTTCTATATATTCCTTTATATAGAACCATTGCTTAGTGAAAACTAAAGTTAACATATCATGTTTTATATTTACGATAAATTATACACATCATTATACACATCTTCGTATAAGATGGATGCTTGATATTCAATGAATCAAGTAAACATCTTCGAAAGTTTTATTTTCCTGATAAATTGAGGGCTAAAAATATAAGGATCTTTTAAATAGAAAATAATATATTTACACATATCTAGTAATAGATAAAATATGAAAAAATTAAGTGTTCTTGCACTGCAGAGTCATTCTTAATATGAAGATATAAAATTTTTGAGTTAAAGTTTTATTTTAAAATTTAATGTAAAAATTTGTTATAAAATTTTAATATTAAAAAAAATAAATGCAAGCGAAACGAAAAATGTAAATGGGATATTGACTTAAATCTAAATACCCACAACCATATACATGTTAATTAAGAATCTAAGTTCAAAGAGTTATAATAAAAATAATAATCATATTACGAAAGTCCATAAATAAATAAATGATAAAATAAGCATGCCAACATCAAGAGGGCATCGATCATGAGCATTTAAGATGAGGCCTCAACTTGTGACCAAGGGATTTGTAGCTATCAACTCCATTGGTTCCTAGTAATCAGTGGGAAGCTTGAGAGGCTTTGGCCCTTCGAAAATAGCCAAGGCAAACATTAGAAACTATTTTTCTTGGTAAGATGGGGTTGGGGACTAACTCATCTTATGTTCAGTTATTTTAAGCCTTGTCTTCAAACCCAATGGCAAGGTTTACTATCACCTCTAACCTATTGACATGTGTCAAGAGGGATCTGGTGCACTCTACTCATGGTACAACAAGCCCCACTCAAAAAGTCTATGCACTATTGGAAATGCTCCATTTTCATACAAATTTTGATGCATGCACTGTGATTTACATAGAGAGGCTAGCATAAGTTAGGGCATTTTCATATTGGGAAAAACTTGTAGTCGCAAATATAGAATTAAAAGAAACAACGTTACTTTTTTTTCTAATTCCAAAATATAATTTCATCTCTAATAAGCATTTTTTTAATACTTCTTTATACTTCCGTTCAAATATTTAGAATAACCCCGAATGCGGGTGTTAGATGAATCATTAATGCCCTTCGGTCGCTGGACAAGCATGCGGCTAAAATTCATGGCAATTTGCACCTTCCCATGTGGGAACTTAAGGCAGGTCTTGGCGCCTAGGTCGGTGACATTAACCAACTAGGAAAACCAAGATATTCTCTGCAATTTCCGAATTATGGAGCATAGCCCCTTGCATTCCCCCATTCGGCCACTCAATTGCTCTTGCCTACCCGTTGCAGTTGAGTCAAGCCTTCGCACCGCCACGGGAAGACGTTGCAGACTCCTCTGCTATGTCAACATGGGCAATGGTCATCATTTTTCCCAGTCATTTCTTTGCAACCTGCATTTTGAGATCTTGGCCCCTTGCTCCAGCCCGGATTTGAATTCCCCTGTTCCTCTCAGCATCCCCCTCGTTGTTCTTGACCCACCTCCTACTCTACAATTCATCGCTCACTGCAGCTCTCTCATCAGAGAATCATGCACCAATGTCATAGAATGAGGTGCAAGCGTGGTGGTAGCTGGGGTGGCACCACTCGCCCTTCGTCTCTGCCCACTTCTGTCTCCACCTCCCTGTCCGCCTCCCCACCCCCAAGCCCTTCCACTAACCGCTTTCTTGGCAAGTACCTGAACACCCGCAGTGGCCGTGGTAGAAAGGGTACCAGTGAGGTGCAGCGTTCAGGTGGAATCGCCTAGCATATCACTTCCACAACTTCCTCCCAACAAGCTCAATTCCGCTTTTGATGCTCCATGGATAGGCCGGTCATCATTGCCACTGTCACGGTGGATTTCCGTGAGGTAATTGACCCATGCCTCGAACCAGAGCTCAGCCCGGGAATGAATCAAGATCCTCCACCGCCAAGAAACTTTCAGGGGGAGCCGAGCTACAGCCACCCTCCAAGAGACATGGACCATTCGTCCAGCAGCCATCATCAGGTACTGGGAGGCGACACCACCCGCAAAGACAAAGGAATTCAAGTGGAGGACAATGCAGGTGGCGAGCATTCAAGTTCATAAGAATATGGCTGGTGTCCGATCGTGGAGGAGAAGCCACCAACATCAGCCACCTAGCTGCTGCATGCCAGGTCACGTGTCGGCTCCAGAGTTCGGTTCTGTGTATTTTCATTTTACTATTGTTCAATTTTGAGTCTTATATGAACCATGTAAGTTGAGATGTGACTTATAGCATGACAAAATATGTGTCAAGAAATATGAAAGAAGTTCTCTCTTTTTAACACATGGTTTAGAAATTGAGTACCATGTCACATCGAACTTACATGGTTCATATAACAAGGGATTTAAAATGTTGAAGAGTTTTAATGTCACGTGTTGATTTGAAAATTGATAGTATTTACATGTTCTTTTATTTCTATTTGAATAGCATGTGTTTTAGACAAGCAATCACAAGTGGGGTTGGATTTGGAAGTATTTGATAACTTCTTTCAAAATTGAGTATTTTTTTCTATAAAAATAGTAACATACTTAATTAATTTAAGATTAGTTAAATATAATTTGATGCGTCGGTGAAAGTGGGGTGTTGTTATTGTGCTTGCCATGATTAAGTTCCTCTAATTGGCATGCTTGTCATTTATGGTTTAGTGTGTTTTCTACAAGGGGCCATTCTTTAGTGAAAGCCATCAATCCAAAATGTCATGTACCATACTTACAAGAAGTTATCCACCTTTGGATACACTTTGGGCTTCATAAGCGAAAAATTAAATAAGCATCCTCAAAATTTTCCTTTTCATGATAAATACAAAACTAAAACGATGTGAAATTTTTGAAATGGAAAGTATCTTTACACTTATCTCGTGATAAATAAAACATGAGAAAATAATGTGTTCCTATGATTCAAAGTCATTCTCATTCTGGATATACACATTTTTTGAACAAAGCTTCTTTTGACAATCAATACAAACAATTTGTTATAGCACTTCAATTAAAAAAGCATGCCACTGATATAGCCTCCACAAGCATGAGAAAAAGTCAACTAAAATAAAAATAAAAATAAAAACATGCATTAGTTTAAAGCCCAAATGCCCAAAACCATATGCATACTAGTTAAGGATCCAAAGTTCAAACATCCATAACAATAATAAACACATGACCAAATCCTAATCATGAATAACTGTAAAAATGGACATGCAAACATTAGGAGGCCATTGATCATGAGCATCAAAGATGAGGCCTCAATTTGGGATGGAGGATTTGCATTTATAGTGTTCATCGATTCTTGGTAATTGGTGGGAGGATTTAGATGCTTCACCCCTTCAAATATAGCTATGATTGGCGTTAGAAACTATTTGCTATGGTGGGGTGTGGTTGGGACAACTTCTCCTATGTAACGTTATCTCCCACCCCCTTGCATAAACTAGGGTGGGTGGAAGGTATTATTTTCATCTAACCTGATCTCCATGGTCCCATGGAAACAGGGTCATGAAATTCTTCTTTTATCAACTTCATTAAAACTTAAAATAAATACTACCATTTTATTTGGCTCATAAAGGTCTTTCCCACTATATAAATTTCTTCCGAATCCGATAACCAAATCTCAAGTTATGGCCTTTTCAAATATCTCCAATAGAGCATTTCCATGTAGACAAGGCCTACCATGCAACACCCATGTGGTATCCATATACCATAGCCATGTTGAATCAACTAAATTCCCTGACGTGTATTCTTTCAATTTTTCAGAGTTCGAAAGCAGTTACAAAGCTTGCACACCAAACTCCCCAAACCCCTAAACGAGTTCAACCCCTGGCCACATTTGGGCCTAGAACCAAGTTTGTGCACTTTACATGCCTCGAACCTCTGGAATCCCAAACCCCTGAATTCTCATGCCAAAATTAATATTTTAATAAAGTGTGGGTCTTGCACCACTTTGTAGTGTTAGAAACCTTGGTTTAGGCCCAACTCCAGACTAACCCAACTTCGGGCCCAACCTACCTCACCACGTCGTAGTTATACAATGCCTAACTATAACATATGCGCACATTTGACCCAAATTCGGGTCTGAATTGACTACATAGTAGCCCCTATAGGCTATTTGCCTTAATCATTAGAAAGACTTTCAGGGATTTTTACAATCCTTCCAGGGATTTGACCAAGGTTCTCCAATAGTCTAGTTCTATCTCGACCATGCCTTAACACAATGATCAGTTCCTTGAGTTATCAAGACACATTCAAGCAATGGAACAACAATGAATGCACAAGTTCATAAGAACTTAATCCTACCTTCCATCCATGCATTACATAACAAATATCATGACATCGACGCCCTATGGGCTCAACCACAATGATAGAGCAATTTGCTAATGTAGAAAAATACTACTTATCATTAGGACAAGAACCAATTAATATCAAGAGGAGTTTCTTTCACATTGGGGTTATCTCTATGGGGAACAAAGGGGAAAAATTAGATCCTCATAAAAGGAAGAGAAAAGAAACAAAGTACAATTTTTTTTCTTTTTCTTTTTGCGATGGTATTGATGCTGACCTAAACACTCGCTTTGCTGAACCAATGGAGGAGGCACTATACCCATCCTTTGATCCGGGTCCTTTTATTGGATCGGTGGAAATCATGAAAGACTCTCAACCTTGGGACCTTAGAGCATCGATCCCTATCTCAAGATTCTCCAAATGAAAATAATGTCTCTGAACATTTGAGGGATGAGATCCTCTCAAACCAAAATATCCTTCTTAATTGTATTCAATAAAAAAACCCTGATATAGTTCTTATGTAGGAAACAATAACAGAGAAGGTGAAGGCTCAAGAAATCTTACTCAAAATATACCCCTCTTGGGAGGTTTGTGCTATTAGTGCCTATGGTCAGTTTGGAGGTCTTGCTGCTATGTGGAACCAAATTCCTTTTCCTTTAGAGCGTACAAGAGTTGTGCTAACATTTTCTTAACTGGCTTCTGCACAGGTCTTGCACACACAATGTGTATCCTCAACATTTATGCTCCTTGTAACAATATAAAATCCTTTTGGGAGAATGTTGACTCCGCGAGGATATTGGATATGCAATCCTGAATTGTGGTTGGTGATCTAAACTTCATCATGGATGCAAAGGAATGTTGGGGTATCAAGGCAAAAATGGATCCACTTGCGGACTTTTTAAAAGAATTTTCTAGTCGGAAACTCTTATGGGAGATTCATCCTTCCCCTTTATGCCCGATTTGGAGGAACGAGAGGATAGGGGATGAGGGAATTGCAAAGCGAATCGATAAGTTCCTTGTACACTCTGCCTTATGTCATAATTTCAAAAAGATTCAATATAGTTCTTTCTTTGCTAATAGTTTTGATCGTGATGCAATTCTACTGAAATGGGAGGGGGGACTTGCATTTACTCAACGCCTTTCAAATTCAATCAAATGTGGATGGAGTAACCTGATTTTTGTGACGTGGTCAAGCAGTCATGTGATCCAGGTGGATATTGGTGACCACCCGCCAATTCCACTTGGGCCCCCACAATTGTTTCTTTTAATCTTTCAGTTTCCTCAATTGTAGCAAAGTTTACTATTTTTAGCGGTTTTGCGGGTCTTATAAACTTTCAGATCCGTTTTGAGGCCATAAACAACATTTTTTTGACAATATATTGCCAAAGGTTTTTTTTATAAAATCATCTTTTCCATTGTAGTCTTTAGAGATCTTTCCAAAGGCGTATCATGCGAGTCAAACGGAGATAATATGACAAAGTCATGACCCTGGGAAGTTGGTTGTCCAATGAACCTCAACAGGGCCCATAAACTCTTGGTGTTACCTATCCTCGGGTTAGGGTTTTGGTTATTTAGGGTTTGCTCTTATTGTTTAATAATACAAAGGCCCTTAAGCCTCATCATAAGGCAATTCAGAGGCATGTAGCCGCCACATCTATTCTCAGGGATAAGCTACCATCGCTAGAGCTAGTTTATTTCCATTTTTGTTACTAGGCATATTTCAGTATTTTACATTAATGAAATGAAGTATTATTTTTGCTGCATCTTTGCATTTATGGTTGTATCTATAATTTGTTACGTTAATGTTTAAATCTGAATCAGTGGTATCAGTGTGATCTACTCTTTCTCTATTTTTCTTTGCATGTCCCCAACGGGGTCAGGATATAAGGAGTTAGGGCTTGAACTGGTCGAACCTTTGCAAGACTAGCCTCGCAAATCCTGATGGCCTCCCATGGCGGATGAAAATAAAGACGAGGGGGCAGGAGATCCTATCAAAATCTTGCTCAAAGAGGCCCTCAAGCAACAAAGGAACGCGATGATGGACAACTTTGCCTGGATCCTTCAGCGGTTAGCTAGGGGCGACACATCTACTTCCAGAAGCTACTCTGGAAGCGCCACGCCCTTTAAGGTACAAGTTAACTTTGACATTCCCACATTTGAGGGTCAGATAGATGCAGAAATTGTAGAAAAATGGTTAAATGCTAAAAGGGTATTTTTATGTTCATGATTTTTTCCGGACGGGAAAATATTACTTTCACTCTTCTCAAAGCCACCCCCCACGTCAAGGACTGGTGGTAAACCTACTGCAAGCAGAAGGATGAAAGTACGACCTCACTTTTTTCAATCGCACCCACTTGGAATTCACTTCAGGATGCCATCAAGGAGCAGTACTACCCTATTGAAAGCTATGAGGATAAATACATAAAGTGGACCACCCTACGGCAAGGAAGGGACTAAGACGTGTCGAAGTTTACCAATATTTTTCATACCCTTCACACAAAGTTGGGTATCAAGGATACTGAGCAGCATTTGGTACTCAAATACCGTGCCTGCCTACACAGGTACATCCATGACAACATGGAGTTTCAGGACATCTCCTCGGTCATCAAGGCGTACCAATACGCTGTCAAGATCGAGCAAAATTTTAAATAGAATAATCGAGACTTTGGCTCTACAAAACCAAAACAAGGGAAAGGTGCCCCCAAGCCGTAGAACAAAGGACAAAACCAAAGCAGGGTGGCCTAGGACAACCCGCCAAAGCTGCAAGTAAAGAACAAAACCACGAAGCCGAAGAAGGACAGGAGAAAGTGGCGTGAGTTCCATAAGAGATCCACTCACAATAAAAGTGAGTGTTGGGCCAGGGAGTCATTGGTGGTCGACCTAAAGGCTTCAGAATCAGATGCATGTTCCGACTCCGAGTCACAACTTGAAAAGGGGAATGACAAAGGGAAGCAAATTATCGATGCGGAGCCCAATGCCACCGTTGCCACCATGAAGATCTAGAAGGAGGAACCCGAAGATCCAGAGGAGGAGGAGTGCCTTTCCACTCCCAGATGTGGGTAAAGGGTTACCCACTATGGTTCATTGTTGACAGTGGGAGCCAAAAGAACCTCATTTCGGCAGAGGTCGTGAAGTGACCAGGCTTACCGACCACAGCACATCCCCAACCGTACACCATCAGGGGGCTTCACCAAGGACGGGACCTTTGCGTGAGCCAACAATGTCGCCTTCCATACAACATCAAGCCCTTCACGAATGAGGTATTATGTGACATTTCTCCCCTTGATGTTTGTGATGTATTAGGCCAACCATACTTGTGGAAGTGACATGTTGTGTATGAATCAAGGCCTTGTCTTGTTATTGTTACTTTTGGAAATAAGTTGTACACGATACCGGAGGTAGCATCGCCTATCGCCATCTCTTTGGTTACTGCAAAAAAATGCAGTAAGTTCATTTCCAAAACCAAGAAATTTGTTTTCCTGATGATATGCCCTCAGGGAAAGAAGAAGGTGTTGCCATGAACTTTAGATAGGGCCCCTCCACACGACAACTATAGATGGACAGAGTCTTGGAGGAGTATGAGGACATCTTCAACTCCCCCGCAGGGGTTCCTCTGCACTGTCAAGTCAAGCAATCCATCGATCTGACCCCAGGTGCGCCATTGCCCAATGGACCAATCTATCAGCGCTCCATTTTGGAGAATGTTGAAATAAAGAAGCAAGTTTAGGAGTTTTTGTAGAAAGGTCACATCCGACCAAGTTCATCACCCTGTGGCAGCCTGATTGCGTTGTTACAGAAGAAGGATGGGACTTGGAGACTTTATATTGATTATCGAACACTAAACAAGATCACTGCCCAGAAAAGGTACTCGATCCCATAGATTGATGACCTTCTCGACCAACTGAAGGGGGAAAAATATTTTAGCAAGATCGACTTTAAGTCAGGATATCACCAAGTACCAATCGAACCCTCCGATGTGTGGAAGACTACCATCAAAGCCAAGGAGGGCCTTTTTGAATGGTTGGTTATGCCTTTCAGGTTGATGAATGCTCCTACAACCTTCATGAGGCTGATTGATGGCATCTTGTGGCCATTCACCAACTCATTTGTAGTGGTATACTTGGATGACATCCTGATCTTCAACCAGAGTTTGGAAGAGCACCTCCACCACATTCGACAGGTTCTCCAAACACTGCAACAACATAAGTTGTGTGCTAATTTGGAGAAATGCACTTTTGGCATGACCCAAGTTTAGTATCTGGGATACATTATTGATGAACTGGGGGTGCATGTGGATCCAGCCAAGATCCAAGTCATTCGGGGTTAGCCATCTCCAACCACTCTGATAGAGCTCCGCAGCTTTCTGGGTCTTGCCAATTTCTACCACAGGTTCATTTTGGGATTTTCTCATATCACTTAGCCGTTGAGTCAAGTCACCAAGGGAGGAGTGAAAGCAAAATTCTTTTGGTCTCAATCTCAACAGAATACATTAACATAGTTGAAACATCGCCTCTGCTCGGCACCAGTGCTTGCATTACTAGACATGCAACAACCATTTGAGATCGAGACAAATGCCTTTGGCTATGCTATTGGGGCAGTCCTTACTCAACATTGGCATCTAGTGGCATATCACAATGAGACGCTTTCAGACATAGTCCAGAAGTATCCCGCTTATGACAAAGAGATGTCTTCCATTGTGCAGGCCTGCTGACAATGGAAGCATTACATTTGGGGAAGGAAATGATCATCCACATATAACATTGACCCCTGCAGTTCATATAGATGCAAAGGAAGTTGCAGAATGATTGCCATCAGAAGTGGTCCACATACCTGCAACAATTCCATTTGAATATCGAGTATAAGAAGGGAAGCACCAATAATGTTGCAGATTGCCTCAATTGACCACTGACCATTGGCGTTAACCACCATGCTCAACTCTTGTGGACACGAGACTTCTGATTAGCCACTTCTCTATAAAACCGACCCAAAATTCGGCCACACATACCAAGCACTCTTGGAGGGTCAGCATGTTCTAGATTTTCACCTCCAAGATGCCCTATTATGCCA
This sequence comes from Pinus taeda, assembly GCA_000404065.3. NCBI lineage: Eukaryota > Viridiplantae > Streptophyta > Pinopsida > Pinales > Pinaceae > Pinus > Pinus taeda. Next base: position 71,154 of record APFE031385722.1, read on the forward strand.
CCTAGGGAACCTTTGTGTTCCTTCAAGCGAGCGTGCCGAGATTATTTGGGAGCACACTACAGTCGGGCTACTGGGCATTTCGGGGTTGAGAAAACGGTGGCAGTACTGTAGAAGTATTTCTACTGGCTGAATCTTCAACATGATGTCGGGAAGTACATCAGATCCTGCACTGCCTGCACCATTGCCAAACCGACCATTAAGAAGCAAGGCCTATATACTCCATTGCCTACCCCTAGTCGACCTTGGGAATCCATCACCATGGGTTACATGTCGGGCCTTCCTTATGCTAAGCATGGGAATGACTATGTTTTTGTGGTCGTCGACAGGTTCTCGAAGATGGCCATTATGGCGGCCTGCAAGAAGAATATCACAACAAAAGCCATTGCTAAACTCTTCTTTGAACGATTGTGGGTACACTTTGGGCTCCCACGGTCTATCATCTCAAATTGGGATAGCAAGTTCCTCAGTACATTTTGGTCGAGTCTCTGGTCGATGCTCGACACCAAACTCATTAAGTCCACAACCTTCCATCCTCAAACTGATGGCTAGAGAGAGGTTGTCAACAGGATGATCATACACATTCTGTGCATGTACAACTCAAAGCATTCATGCACATGGGATGAGAGCCTCCTCTATGTTTAGCACAGCTATAACAGAGCTCTCCATATCTTGACTGGCCACAACCCTTTTTAGGTGGGCTTGGGATTCCAGCCACTATGTCCCATTGATGTGGTCATGCCATTTGCAGCTACTTAGGCATATTCAACTCATGTCCAGTATGAAACAGATAAGTCATACAACTTCATTGAGCACATCCAACATATCTTATAGTAGGTCCATGACATTCTGGAGAAATCAAATGCCAAGTACAAGCAGTGGCATGATCAACATCGGGTGCCACACAAGTTTCAGGTGGGTGACAAAGTCTGGTTGCATTTGCAAAAGGAACACCTTACCGGAGCCTATCGGAAACTCAGACCACTGCGATATGGTCCTTACACCATTACCAAGGCTGCGGGAGACAATGCATTTGAGCTTAGCATTCCCCCATTCCTTAGCTTGCACCCAGTGTTCAATGTGGACCGCCTTTGGCCATACTTTCCACCATTACAAGACACATCGGACATTGTAGAACAACTCACACCAACAGAGTTATATCCAAATTGCATGGAACAAGCTGCAACTGATCGGATCACGGACACGCAGATCAAGCACAGTCATCAGCAGAAAATCCAATTGTATCGAGTTGCCAAAGCAGGCCAACTCCTTCACCAGGGCACGTGGCTCACCGAGGACCAAGTTTAGCAGAAGTTTCCTCATCTCATGGAGGAACTCAACGCAATGGGGGCCATTGCTTCCTAAGGGGGGAGGAATGACCCAGGTGGATATTGGTGGCCACCCGCAAATTCTACTTGGATCCCCACCATTGTTTCTTTCAATTTTTTAGTTTCCTTAATTGTAGCACAATTTACTATTTTTAGCAGTTTTTCGGGTCCTAAACTTTCGGAGCTGTTTTGAGGCCCTAAACGACGTTTTCTTGGCAATCTACCGCCAACGTTCTTCTGCCAAAAATCATCTTTTTCATTGTAGTCTTTGGAGAAATCTTTCCAATGGGTTATCATGCACGTCAAATGGAGATAATATGACCAAGTCGCGACCTCGGAAAATTGGCTATCCAATTCACCCCAACGGGGCCCATAAACTCTTGGTGTTACATCTCCTCAGGTTAGGGTTTTGGTTGTTTAGGGTTTGCTCTTATTGTTCAAAAATAAAAAGGCCCTTGAGCTTCATTATAATGCAATTCAAAGGCATGTAGCCACCACATCTCTTCTCAGAGATAAGTTATCATCGCATGAGCTAGTCTTATCTCCATTCTGTTTGTAAGCATATTTTAGTATTTGATATTAATGAAATGAAGTATTATTTATGGTGCATCTCTATATTTATGGTTATATCTGTAATTTGTTGCGTTCCTGTTTAAATCCAGGTCATTGTGAAACTCTCTAGTTATAGTAGAAATTTCTTGGGCACCTCTAGAGGTCACCTACAAACTAAAGAGGCTAAAAAATGTGGTTTGTTCTTGGATTAAGAAACACAAATAAACAATCTCCAAGGAATTGTCCTCCATTGACCAGGACATAACATCCTTATTAGACCATTCCATTCTAGAATATTTCTCTAATCGTGTCAAAAAATTCATTGTAGCCCTTGTGGAGAAGAAAGACAAGATTTTGAGATTGCATGAAGAGGAATGGTGTCTCAAAAGTCAGATTGACTAGATGAAAGGGGGTGACAAGAACACTAATTTCTATGACTGCGTTTCTTCTAAAAGAAAATGTTTAATTTAGATTTAAACAGGAACGCAATAAAGTACAAAAATAAACACAAATATAGAGATACAATAGAAATAATACTTCATTTCATTAATGGAGAATACTGAAATATGCTTACAAACAAAAATGGAAATAAACTAGCTCGGGCAATGGTAGCTTATCTCTGAGAAGAGATGTGGTAGTTACATGCCTCTGAACTACCTTACAACGAAGCTCAATGGCCTTTTTATTTTTGAACAATAAGAGTAAACCCTAAACAACCAAAACCCTAACCCGAGGAGATGTAACACCAAGAGTTTATGGGACTCGTTGGGGCGAGTTGGACAACCGACTTCCCGGGGTTGCGACTTGGTCATATTATCTCTGTTTGATGCACATGACAACCCGCTGGAAATATCTCTACGAGGACTATGATAGAAAAGATGATTTTAGACAATAGCTCAGTGGGCAGTAGATTTCCAAAAAAACGTTGTTTAGGGCCTCAAAACAGCTCTAGAAGTTTAGGACCCCAAAAACTGCTAAAAATAGTAAACTATGCTACAATTAAGGAAACTGAAAAATCGAAAGAAGCAATGGTGGGGGTCCAAGTGGAATTGATGGGTGGCCACCAATATCCACCTAGATCATTCCTCCCCCCTTTGGAACTAATGGTCCCCATTGCGTTGAGTTCCTCCATGAGATGAGGAAACTTCTATTGAACTTGGTCCCTGGTAAGCCACTTGCCCTGGTGAAGGAGTTCGCATGCTTTAACAACTCGATACAGTTGGATCTTCTGTTGGCGAGCGTGATGGACTTGTGTGTCCATGATCTGATCAGTTGTAGCTTGTTTGATGCAATTTGGATTTAACTCTCTTGGTGTGGGCTATTCTGCAATGTCAGATGTGTCTATTAATGGTGGAAAGTATGGCCGAAGGTGGTCCACATTGAACACTAGGTGCAAGCCAAGGAATGGGGGAATGCTGAGCTCAAATGCATTATCCCCCACAACCTTGGTAATGGTGTAAGGACCATACCGGAGTGGTCTGAGTTTCCGATAGGCTCTGGTAAGGTGTTCCTTTTGCAAATGCAACCAAACTTTGTCGCCCACCTGAAACTTGTGTGGCACCCGATGTTGATCATGTCGCTGCCGGTACTTGGCATTTGATTTCTCCAAAATGTCATGGACCTGCTAGCGGATATGTTGGATGTGCTCAATGAAGTTGTTTGCCTTATCTGTTTCGGACTGGAGATGAGCCGAATCTGCCTAAGTAGCTGCAAATGGCATGGCCACATCAATGGGACATAGTGGCTGGAATCCCAAGCCCACTTGAAAAGGGTTATGACTAGTCGAGCTGTGGAGAGCCTGGTTAAAGCTGTGTTGAACATAGGATAGGCTCTCATCCCATGTGTGTGGATGCTTTGAGTTGTACATGCGCATAATATGTACGATCATCCTGTTGACAACCTCTGTCTAGCCATCAGTTTAGGGATGGAATGCTATGGACTTAGTGAGTTTGGTGTCCAACATCAACCAAAGACTCAACCAAAATGTACTGAGGAACCTACTGTCCCGATGTGAGATGATAGACTGTGGGATCCCAAATTGTACCCACACTCGTTCAAAGAAGAGTTTAGCAGTGGCTTCTGCTGTGATATTCTTCTTACAGGCCGCCATAATGGCCATCTTCGAGAACCTGTCGACGACCACAAAAACACAGTCGTTCCCATTTTTAGTAGAAGGAAGGCCTGACAAATAATCCTTGGAGATGGATTCCCAAGGTCAACTAGGGGTAGGTAGTGGGGTATATAGGCCTTGCTTCTTGATGGTCGGTTTGACAATGGCGCAGGCAGTGCAGGACGTTATGTACTTCTCGACATCCTGTTGAAGATTCGGCCAGTAGAAATACATTTGCAGTACTGCCACCATTTTCGACCCCGAAATGCCTAGCAACTCAACTGTAGTGTGCTTCCCAAATCATCTTGGCATGCTTGCTTGAAGGAATACAAAGGTTCCCCAGGTGGCATAACAGGGCATCGTAGAGGTGAAAATCTGGAACATGCTGACCCTCCAAGAGTGTCTGGTATGTGTGGCGGAATTCTAGGTCGCTTTCGTAGAGAAGTGGCCAACCAGAAGTCTCGTGCCCACAAGAGTTGAGCACGGTGGTTAACGCCAATGATTAGTGGTCGATTGAGGCAATCTGCAACATTATTTGTGCTTCCCTTCTTATACTTTAAATATTTTGCCCCCTTCAGTTGGTCTAGAAGGTCATCAATCCATGGGATCGGGTAACTATTCAGGACAATGATCTTATTCAGCACCTGATAGTCAATACAGAGTCTCCAAGTCCCATCCTTCTTCTATACCAACACGATTGGGCTCCCACAGGGTGATGCTCTTGGTCGGATGTGACCTTTCTGCAGCAGCTCCTAAATTTGCTTCTTGATTTCATCGTTCTCCAAAACAGAGCACCAATAGATTGGTCCATTTGGTAGTGGTGCACCTAGGGTCAAGTCGATGGAGTTCTTGAATTGGCAGTGCAGAGGAACCCTTGCGGGGGAGGTGAAGATGTCCTCGTACTCCTCCACGACCTTGTCCATCTATAGTTTTCGTGCGGAGTGACCTCATTTGGAGGTCGTGGCCGCCATCTTCTTCTTTCCTTGAGGGCATATCATTAGGAAAACAAATTTCCCTGTTTTGGAAATGAGCTTACTGCATTGTTTTGCAGTAGCCAAAGAGATGGCGGTAAGCCGTGCTACCTCCGATATCTTGTACAACTTATTTCCCAAAGTAACAATAACAACACAAGGTCTTGATTCATACACAACATGTCGCTTCCACAAGTATGGTTGGCCTAATAATACATCACAAAAATCAAGTGGAGCAACGTCACACAATACCTCATCTGTGAAGGGCTTGATGTTGTATGGAAGGCGACACTGTTGTCTCACACGAAGATCCCGTCCTTGGTGAAGCCACTCGATGGTGTACAATTGTGGATGTGCTATGGTCAGTAAGCCCAGCCGCTTCACGACCTCTACCGAAATGAGGTTCTTTTGGCTCCTGTCGTCGACAATGAACTGTAGCAGGGGGCCCTTTACCCACATCTGGGAGTGGAAGAGGTGCTCCTCCTCCTCTGGACCTTCGAGTTCCTCCTTCTAGATCTTCGTGGTGGCAACGGTGGCGTTGGGCTCCGCATCGATAATCTGCTTCCCTTTGTCATTCCCTTTGACGGGTTCTGACTCAGAGTTGGAACATTCATTTGATTCTGAAGCCTTTAGCTCGGCCACCAGTGACTGCTTGGCCCGACACTCACTTGTGTTGTGAGTGGAGCTCTTATGGAACTCACACCACTTTCCCGTGTCCGTTTTTGGCTTCGCGGCACTATTCTTTGCTTGCGGATTTGGTGGGTTGTCCTGGGCTGCTCTGCCTTGGCTTTGTCCTTTGTTATGCAGTTTGGGGGCACCTTTCCCCTGCTTTATATTCGCAGACCCAAAGTCTTGCCTCTTTTGTTTAAACTTTTGCTCAATCTTGACGGCATATCAGTATGCCGTGCCAAGCGAGGAGATGTTCAGGAATTCTATTTCGTCTTGGATGTACTTGTGTAGGCAGCTGTGGTAATTGAGTACCAAATGCTACTTCGAATCCTTGATACCCAACTTTGTGCGAATCATCGTCAACTTGGTGAAGCTGGCATTGCCTTGGCCCAAAAGAAGGACTGACTAGTTTGGGATGGGCATGTGGCAAAAGGCAACATCTCTGCCAAGGAAGCTTATTCTTATATTTTGTTGGACATTCCCCCTAATTAGGCTACTAAGTGATTGCCCACACGTGGAAATGGGAAGATCCACTTAAGCTCAAATGTTTTGCCTGGCTTTCCATCCATAATTGCATTCTGACCTTGGAAAACTTGATGAAACACGACCTCCATGGACCTGGCAGACGTTCCCTTTGCAGGTTGGCATCTGAAGACTGTTCTCGCACTTTTCTTTAGTGTCCATTTACAATGGCCAGTTGGGAGGATGTCCTAAGGTCTTTAAAAATTCTGGGCCAGGTTAATTTTTCATCTATCCTCTCATGCTTGTCTTCTTGGTCTGCAAGTTAGTGGCCTTATAGAGCTCTGCCACTTTACATATTTTAGGGTGCTCGTAATGCAGTCATCTTTGTGAACATAAGACATGATGTCCAATCCTCTTGCATCCAGATTGTCTCATACTTCTTAGAGATCAGCCCCTGGTTCCCCAGGTCTCACCTTCGAACTATCTCCTTTCTTGATCTGGAGGACAAGTTCCCCATCGGCCTGTTTGATGGGGCATTTGCTAGGGGCCATTGTGGCTATGGAGCTCACATTTGGATTAGCCTTTCGTAGGCCTTCAATTTTTATTAGTTTGCAGGTGACAGATCCAATTCCAAGCTTGAACTAACCGTCCTTTGGGGAGTGCTTTAGTGTGCTCTTTTGCTGGCAATTGACAAAATATTTATTGTTGGTGACACTGTCTATCATCAACAGGGTTCGTGAAGTCAATGATCTTGAGGTTTCTTCCCTAGTTAATTGGATGAAGTCTATCAGGTTGCTTACTCACTCTTTCATGGACATTTCTTTCGAGCATGTGTGTAGAGAGCAAAATCAAACTGCTTATGCCTTATCCAAGAGAAGTTTATCCTCCTCATCAAGATTTATTCACAATATAGTTCAAGGCAGGGGATTTTTCGAGATTTAAGTGTGCAAGGATCTAATTCTCTGTTTTGGTTTTTGTATCGTTGACTTTGTTTCATTTTTGTCCTTCCCCTATTTAGGTAGATCTTCTAGAATTTTGATTATTCTATATTTATAACCCTCTTTGTCTGTGAGGCTTCCGATGGTTCTATCATCAACCTGTATCCCGTGTGAGCATGGACCAATGCTTATATCAGCTGGATTGATGTCTTTTTGCCTGTAATGAATCAAAGCTAAAAAATATGCATATGTAAACATCTTTATCCTTAATAAAGTCATTACATTTTTTTTCTTCTTTGAAAAATGACATGGTCATTTGGTCAATTTGACTATAAAATGGTTAGTGAAATTAAAAAGTTTATATTATTTAAATACATTTTAAATGTATAAATTGACCTAATATTCTGATTTTTGTTTTAAATTATATAATATCACTAACGAAAGTTATTAATTATATTTTTTGAAATTTAAATAAAATCAATTAAAAAATTTAAAAAACATAAAAGATAGAAAACTTAAATTTAGCCCATTAAAACTTCTAATTCTTTATTGTTCTATCACTCTTCGTTACAGCACCATTGTCAATTTGTTAATTTTTTTTTTTTTAACCTCCCCGTGTCCGTGGTCCTATAAATCCTAAAAGTTATACAGATCTAGTCATTTTTAGAGGCCATTTAGTTGGAATCACTAAAGTTAGACGGTACCTCCTCAAAAACGTTCAAAAGCCTCCGCAAGTTGACCCTGATTCCGCTAAAGTTGTCCCAACTTTAGTTAGATCTAATTGTTAGTAACCACCCTCAGTAATATCGACTAAATTAAACAATATTCAAATCTTTATCGACTAAATTTTATTTTTTTCGTCGCGCGTGGGGAAAGCCGTTTTCCCCTTTTTCCTGGGCTCTTCACTGAAATTTTGATCGCACAATAATAATTTTTGGTTTTCTGGGGTCCGGCTTCTCAGTGACACTCGTGCGATTGAAAGGGCCATTAGCTGGAAGGTTTTTGATGCTCAGTTTCGACGTCTTTAGCACAATTTTGCCTGGCTGATGGATGCTCCAGCTTTTTCATGCGATCCGGAGATCGCGGAGTCCTGAATCGCAAGAAATGGTGAAGCATTGACTAAATTACAAGGAATTCTCTGCTCAGAGATCCCCCAGTCGCGGAAAATGCAGCAGCGTTGTTGGAGTTTTGGGCAAGTTGTTTTATTGTGACTTGTATTAGAGTATACGACTGTTCTTGAGCTCGGCAGGTCTTGAATCTTGTAAAACAGCCAAGAATCAACGGAAACGCTGACAGTAATTTATTTTTTGGCTTCAGCAAGAACTGAAGTGTTTGAGCTTTCTTTCGTGTAAATTAGTGCAGAAATGCGGCGGAAACTGGTTTGTGGAGGCCCGATTCGAAGTTCACAGGAATTGGAGTTATAATGCTGTGTTGGATGCCGTTCCGAAGTCGCGATCTTTTAGCCAATAGTAAATGATGAGGAGCCTTAGCAAAATCCGAGCCTTTTAATTTCTTTTTTCTTGGGGAAAGATTGGCGCCCTGAGCGCGGTTTAGAGCTGCGGAGCTTCCGATATAGGGAAGTACTTTTATGTCTTCGAGTAAATTTTGATGCTGGCTTTACCCTTACGAATCCTGCAGCTCGGGAGACGGGAATTGGTTGAGTTTTGTCATATTTAATGTAAAAGTATGGATTTTAAATCTAGATTTTCGACATAGAAAACAACATCGGGAACATTTAGGATATGGCATTGGCAGGGTGTCTGCCAACATAAATATTTTATTTGGTGAACCCTTGGAAAGAATAAAAGTTCAGGCCTAAACCTGAGGAAAGTTGGAGGTAGATAAATAATCAGAGACATTTTTAACCAGGTTTTGGTCGAGCATTTGAGTCATTTGCTGTAGCGCTTGCGTAGTGGTACACCGGCAAATGACTTTTGACGGTTGCGCTTTGGCTGAAACTTGTACAAGGAGAATGGCTGGGGGGGTTCTAAGTCACTTACTGAGGCAGCGTTGCTGTAACAGGACTGGATTTTGATTACCGATAAGAGGAGGTCTGTGAATAAATGGCAGATCTATCTAGAAACGGTCCTATTGAACGGGATATTGAGCAGGCAAGCCTTCGATCTTTGTTATCTATGAATATAGTATGGTGCATATTGTAGTTGTGGTTGTCAAAACGTTACGAGTGCATTTGCAAAAGAAAAAAAATGTGGTGAAAAAATGGGTCTATATTTTTATCCTTAATTTTGGCTCATGCGGGGCTTGGGCTTGATTTGTGTCATGACCGTTTTACTTCATTTTTGACATTACATTGAGAGACCAATAGCGCTTCAGTCCCGTAAATCCATTTTAAGATTTATCAATGAAATCAAATTTCACAGTGGAGTATCTGATGTGAAGATGGTGAACTGGAGCTTCTGCAGTAATTGATTTAACTGTTGTGGAATTAGATCTAACTTGCATTGACTGTGATGTTATTTTACAATTATTTATTTATTGATTTTTTTAACATGGCCTCTTCAGCCCACTTGAAATTCATTGTGGAATTAGGCATGCAGTTTAGTTAAAATTTCTCTTCAATCTCAAGTCGCAGATTACTGTGAAGCTTACTGGCGTTAGCTACTATCTAGCCTGTGTGGCATCTATACCTCTATTTAATTGATAGCTGGGTTGCATAGCAGGTCAAAATTGGTTAAATAACATTGGTTAATTATGTTGATTGAAGTTACTAAGTTATAACTTTAACCATGAAAATACCTGAAACGTACTAGCATGGGTGACTGTTTGATAATCAAATAGCAACGATGTGGGTTTGGTCTAGTTCTTAATGGGAACTTTCAGTTTATGGTCAAAATTTCAAATTCCTTTCATTTCTTTTATGTTCACATATTCTGGGTAGATATATCCAGCAACAGCTATGCAGAACTTGGATGACATAATTTTTGGGAGCTTGAACTTACTCAACTTTCCTTTGCTTCAGTTGAAAATGTGATTAGACATCATTATATCATCTTTTGGAGAGCATGAATTTGATTTCTGAGAGCACATTTGTCTGAGGAACAACAAAGCTAATACAATGCTTTAAACCCACTATTCATATTCTGTTTGTTGATTGTGATTCTGCAGGCCATAACTGCACTGAAAAAGGGCGCATATTTACTGAAGTATGGAAGGCGAGGGAAGCCTAAGTTCTGTCCTTTCAGACTTTCTAACGTATGTAATAGTATTTTAAAAAAATTCTCTATGGAATGTTGTGCTTTAACTTTTTATTTTGAAAGTGGATTATTTATGCGATCTCCTATCTCTCTCTCTCAAACACACACCCACACTCACTCACACACACATTCATACACTCACTCACACACACATCCAGAGTCCAGACATGCACAGGTTTTTGGGATGTGTGAACCGTGCACAGATTCAGATTCGGGCTAACCATTTTTCTAGAAATTTACAGTGCAGGGTATCAGGCATATGCTGTCAATCCTTGTCGCGAAATTAGTTTTGTAGGGTCAGATTTCTATTTGTCAGGCATATACCTCTTTTTGTGAATCAACTTATTGTTGACTATATCCAAAACCTGTCATGGGAGGGCAAAGCAGTATCACTAACGTTGCTTATCTCTCTACAGATTAAGTAGAGATCCCAATGGTGTATAAATTAGTGGTTCCTTGGAGAATCCCAAGAGTGATGCTGTTGTAGAAACAAGAAATTCATTTCATTTTGAGTTCTTTATTTGTCCATTGATAGTATATTGTTTATTCCATGCAATACCTCAACAATGTGTTATCAAATTACAGTTAAACCTGTCATAATATATCCTGAGGGAGCCTAGTGGGTGTGTCAGGCTATCTTTTTTGTTTATCTTTCCATGTAGTGCTTACTTTAGAAGGAGCCTAGAGGGTGTGTGTCAGGCTATGCTTTTTATTGTTTTGCTTTCCATGTAGCACATACCTGAGCAACTTTTTAGCAGTTTGTTTTTTCTGTTTCACATTTGTTGACACAAGTGCTGTAAGTTTTTTGTAAGACCCCAGATCATACACTTCTTGCAAAGTTGGACGTCATAATTGTATCATTTAGAGTTCCCTGACACAATTGTTGTTCACCGAAGCAGCCAGATATCTCTTGGGATTCAAGAGACTGCAGTAGTACAAAGTGGGAGAGTTTTCAGTCAACCTGGTTTTCACATTATGGATGAAGTTGGCGTGTGACAATTGGCAAGATGCTGGATGCCCCAACTTCTTTTTATGACTGAGTGCAAGATTGAATCTTTCAACATATTTCTCGCTCTATTGTCATTAAGTGCACTATTCAGAAGTGCTTCACACCTATAAACTTCATCAGAGCTGATCTTGAGTCTTTAAAGGCGCTAGTTTTTCGAAGCACAGACATACAAGAAGACGATAGATAATTTTCCTAAGTAATTTGAAGTTATCACCCTGCAAATATAGTGTCCCCTTTCATAAACCTTATGATTCTCTTTGCTTCTTTCCAGTGAACAACTTTGGGACTTGCCATGAATTGTGAAACAATCCCAACTGCATGACTATTTAGTTATATATTTAAAGCTGAAGCTGTACCCACTAGTTTAGAATATGCATGAGGCAGTAATTCCATTCCTGTTTCAAAAGAAGCTGCCATTGACTTGCAATCTTCTATTTAATCTTTTCTGTATTTCTTTGAATACATGGTCTGGACATAAAGATGCTACAGGTTACATTGTATTCACTATACTTCCTCTGTCAGTTCAAATGATCTTTGCAGCTCACTTTTTGTTTTTTCAATTATCTAAGCTGTTACCTATAATGATGAGATCATCTACAACCAAGACCACAATGACAATAGCTGTTTGAGTTTTATCAGTATTGCTCTGAAGGTTTTTTTTTCCTTCACCAGTGTAGAAGTACACTACAGTTTTCACTCAGCAGAGAAGTGTACCTAGTAGCAGCCTTTATCTGTGTGCAGGTGGGTTGAATCCACAGTCAAGAGCAGCATGAGCATGACACAGCAGTGATTGTAGAGTCTATCTGTCTTTTTGAAGGTGTTTCTTCTTCAGCAGTACTTCATCTGAGCAGATCCTTTTGCCCTGCACCTTCAGCAGATGCATACAGCCTTGGAATCTATGTTGCAGGAAACGTGGTATAGAGTTCCGTTTCCGTACGGAAACGGGTACGAAACGCGGAAACGCGTTTGGTATGGCCGTGAAACGCGTTTCCGGCCGTACTGCCATGTTTCCTGAAACGGAAACGTGGCCAGTACGGCCGGAAACGTGTTTCATTTTCATCCTTTTACTTAAATTTTTAACATTACCATGAAATGACTCAGGATGTTTGAGAGTGGTTTCGCCCTCGTTGGATTTCATATGGAGAAAGTAGAATTTTAGATCTCACTCAAAATCTAGCAGACTTATCTGTTTTTCAGGATTTCAGGGTTGGGGGGATTGCAATGTTTCCATTGGATTTTATCATGTACTAGGGTATGGAACTTGTATTTAATCAAGAGTGAGAACCAAGCCCTCTATACAGGGGAGACTCCCAATACTGAAGAGCATGTAGGGTACTAGGGTATGAAACATGTATTTAATCAAGAGCACTAAAGTCGTTCGACTATGTAGAGGAGACTCC